>SNQJ01S0087169.1:111673-122440 GCA_010110895.2 Picea sitchensis | reverse complement strand
CTCTTGAATAAGAGTTTTTTTCTTCCAACATTTGATAGGTCTTAAACTTTCTCTTGAATGCTTACTGTTTTCACTCTTCAGAAAAACAAGTGTTGATTACTGTTATGAGGACTATGAAGATGACTTCTGAATAGAATTTTAGTTTCTCTTTCACATTCAACCTTAGAATAGGTTTTATGCTTACTGTTTTTACCATTTAGAAAAACAAGTGTTGATTACTATTATGAGGACTATGAAGATGACTTCTGAATAGAAGCTTAGTGTCTCTTGCACAGTCAGCCTTAGATAGGTTTTTGGGTTATCTCCATAAAAGATAAAAACTATCTTTAAAATCCATATACTTTGGACATGCCTCTAAGTCTTACAAACACCGGATTGATAATAAATGCACTCTAATTTACTTGGGTAGATTTGGAGCTCAACAATGGGTACTAGGCTTATCCTCATTTCAGTCTGAGGGTGATTCCTAGTACTAACAGGAGGGAAAAAATCATGCCAATTCACACCTTTAAGAAATTTCTCAATCCATTTCATAAAGGGATCGTGAAAAATAAAAGGTTCAATAGACTGACTCAAAGAGTTTGAAGTTTGGTTAACATGGACATCTTCACAATTTGAGGTCTAGGAAGGGACTAGAAAGGACCTAGAAGATGACTGACAAATTCTCAATGGAAGGATGAAAGAATGGGACGACAGGATTATTCTTGAGGTATTCAACCTACCCTTTAAATATAGGCTTTTCCTTAGAGGAAACTTAAAATAGATGACATGCTTCCCAACTACACCTTTGATGACATAACAATATAAAATGGTTGGAGGGATATGGAAAGAATTATCACAAGGGTCCTTCTCTAGGAAAACGATGTCTGCACCCTTACCAAGATCTGAGCACAATGGTGGTTGATAATATTCTTCGTGGAATAAATCCACATGCTCAAAGTAATAATCATCAAATTACATAAGGTATGACCAAAAATTATTAGGAGATCATAGAATTAGGTCATCCCTGGGTGTCTGAAAAATATTTGTAATCATGTCATGTCCTTGTTTCCAAATGTCAATTTTATTAGTAACTTCATGTGATAATGGTAAAGGAAACTTTTGGAAACTAACCTCATTGTCGTAAATTGTATCCCCATCATATCCAATCACATCCCATTTACGCTTCTTGACATGTATGAATTCATCAATATTATCAACAAAGTCATCATGTTCATCATAACATGAAGGGGTTAAAGCATTCAACACTTCTTCACTTTCCACATCACAAGATAAAGAATCATTAAAAATTTGGAAAGGGAAATAACTCACCTTGCTTACTTCTTCTTGTGAAGGAGATTGAATTATTTGGATAACTTCATCAAATTGAAGACTTGCCTCTACATATTCAACTTTAAGATAATGAAAATCTAGCCTGTCCAAGGGTTCCATTTCTTCTTAACTCTCTGAATCATAGAATAAGGTGTTGTCAAAAAACTGAAAAGGAAAGCAACTAACCTCATCCTCTTCTTCTTGTGCAAGAAAAATGGGATTTTGGATGGCTTCATCAGAGGGAGGATTGCACATCAACAATTCATCATCATGGTCAATATCCTCGGGTTCTAGCTCCTCAACCACGCCTTCATTATTCTTGGCAGAAGAATGAGTAATCCTTTGCTCTTCCTTGTGGGATTGGGAAACCTCATGAAGATCCTTCTGCTTAGCCTCTTGTTGGTTGATTTTTTGTTCCCCTTCTTCTTGGAAATCATTAGCAAATGTTTGAAGTGAAATTAATCTCTCCAAACTAAGGGTATATGGGGTAAAGAGGTGTCCTTCTTGGGACAAGGATATATTTTCCGAGATTTCTCTAGCCATGTTATGAGCTTCATGGAGTGTTATAGGGCCCTTTTTACCGAGGGGAAACCCTAAATTCACTAAGATTTCATTGGTATAGAGATCAACGAGGTACTTATATTCATGATGATGGCTTCCAAGAATTCAAAATAGAAGGTCCTCAAACCTATCCTAAAACTCTCTAATAGTCTCATAATTAGTTTGATTTATATGCTTGAGTCCTTTTAGTAGTATTGGGATGTATTCCAACTTAATACCCCATATTTTGAGAAAGGTTTCCTCCAATTGGTCCATCAGGGAGGTCATCATACCATTTCCTAGCATTGCGATGGAGTGGTAGAGAAGAGTTTCATTGCCAAATATTCAATATCATCACTAATAGAGTGGAGTTGAAATAAACCCCACAAATCACCTATGTGTTAGTCATCTCTATCTCCATCACTACCAGGGAATATAGGGAGCCATTTTTCATACTTAGGGGGCATTTGGCTAGGGTATCCTGAGATTTTACTCATGTCTAAGGGTTTGAAATTTCCTAGATCCCATTGAGAAGTCATGGTTGTTTTTTTCATTAGTGGAGTCGCTAGATAATTTTCTTGAAATTATCAAAGGGATGAGGGGATCACCCTCAGTGGAGTCATTGGGTAAGCTTTGCAAATTAAAGGATTTTGAGGAAAGGCTTACCAAAAAGTGTCGTCTTTGAGGAGAATTGACTCAGTGTTCCCTAACAACAATGCCAAAATGTTATCACACAATTTGTACTTGCTGAAAAGGGAAAGGCTAAAGGAGGGAAAATTGGTGTAACGGGAGGTTGTCCCATCACTATCACCTTAATAATACACCTCTTTCTATTTAGGGGTGAAATCCCAGGGGAGACTTTCCTAGTGAACTGGGGTTTGAGAAGGAAAAGGTTTAAGTATCAAAAAAATTTATCCCCTCTCACAAGTCACACCGATCAGAAAGTCCCAAAGTATCAACAAATGAAGGAATAATATGCTTAAGTATACCTACCCAGAACAAAGCAACAAGGAAACACTATTTTTGCAAGCACGATTAATGTTAGTGCTTCATAAAACCTTGGAATTATCAATCAAAGCAATAAGTTGATATAAGAAGAAGAAAACATAAATCTATAACATAAATGTATATATGATGATGGCTTCATAATCAATGCCTTAAATAAGCTTCAAAATGACCAAAAATGATAATGTAACAATATCACTATGCTAGCACTTGTCAGAAGTTAATGAGGCAATGCAAAAATAAACTTTAGTAATTGCTTTTAAGAGCTTTTACTGTTGTAATAATTGGTTGTAGATTAATTTTGTAACAACAACAAGAATGTTAGTGGATTAGTCTAATATAGGGTTAGGAAATGTTAGCAAATAGCTTGATGTATAAGATTTAAGAGTTGTTCTCATTAATCAATAAAGTATAAGGCCTAGATCAACGTATTTAGGGCTAATGGAGTCATTTTTTGCAGCATAAATATTTAAGGAATCAAATGATAATTTGTGATCTAAGGACAAGAGGGATAATGGTTGAGGTATTGGTATCCCAAGGCCTCAATCAACAAACCCTAAGAAGAAGGTAACCCTAGGCCCTAGCGATTTTCCTTATTATTTTGCTCAAGATTGAAGTAAATAAAGTCTTGATGAAGAAAATGATGCTAGAGTGCTACAATGGTAGGGATCTAGAACATGCTTCAAAGGATAGGTTTTCTAGAAAAATCTAGTAGGTGAAAATCTATTGAGACAAGGAAAATAACATGTTCTTGATCTCTTAGGGGTTTAAGCTAGAAATTTCATAATCTTAGTAAAATGCAAAGTAAAATACTATAACCATTCAAAGAAAATAAGAATTCTAGAAATTCAATTACATTCACCAAGAATGATCTAGCCAATAGCCTAGTTGGAGACTTTCCACCAAGAAAATTCCAAAGAATACCAAAATAAGCCTCCTCCAAGAGTTGTGCACCTCTTAATTTAAGCCAATAAACACTAAGGAAGTTGAATTTAAGACCTCACTTGTTTGAGTGAAAGAATGATAAAAACATACAAGGGCCAAATCCCTTATTTATACAATCAAAATGACCTTGAATTACAAAATTAGGTCAAAAAAGGCCGACATGGCCAATTTACATGAAAAATCCAATTTTACACAAATTTGTCAGATAAAACCCTAATTTTAACTTTTTACGGTGACATCCTGCCCCTCATAGGGTGATGTTAGCCTCCTTGTTAGAACATTATCCCACCAAGTGGAACATTGGGGCTCAAAACCCCTCAGGAATTGCCACTCGTTCCAACCATAGTTATCCTCAAGATGGATACTTCAATTGGGTGACGTCAAGGCTTTGAATGATGATGACAAGGGCCAACATCATGGTGGGAGGGAAAAACCCCCCTGGTTCCAGGCCTGCTAGGTTGTCTCAGGTGGAATGCCCTCCTCTCTCTCTGGTGCAAGCCTCTGGTATATGTTTGCCCTTGCCTGGGGTCTCAACATCCATCTGATGGGATTTTAGCCCTATGGAGGTTTGAGCTAATGATCTCCCCATATGTACCTATCCATTAGGTATGGTCCTGCAACAACAACAGGTACACCGTCCATGGGCTCATAAGTCACATGGATCATAGCAATTCCAATCACATCTAATAATGAAGTTACCCAAACATGTGCATAAAATCCCCCTTTCTCAGAAAAGTGCTCAAAGACATTATGCTATTCTATAAGCCAGGTTTGGAGAGGGTTTGAGGAATTCCTATTGGGATAATTCTCCTTAGATGTGGAATGTTTCTAGGTGAAGACCAATCTAGGTCATGTAAGTGCGTGAGATAGTATGGGGATTTTTGGGAAATGGGTGTAGTGATGAGAGGGAAATGTAGGGCTTACCTGTGGGTTCCTTTGAAGAGGGTGAGTTGCACCTTGTCATGGATGCAAATGTTTCCTATCCCATTCAATTCCTTTTTACTTTTTTATCTTATTTCTTTTTCTTCCAAGAGAACAGCTAGAGGAAACTACCTTGGTGTGGTGACGAGTGGTGGCAGTGTTACCCACAAGAATTTTATGGAGATGAAAAGTATCTCTTGTGATGAGACCTCCTTTCTCTTAGCTATGCTACCAACAGCCACTGCCTTGGCGTGGTGACCAGTTGAATAGTAGTGTCATACCACTACATGCCCATGGACCTAATAGGATGGCTCGTGATGAGACCCACTATCCTCCAACTAGGTCTTGAGTTTATTTATTTTATGGGTCGCTCCTTGTTATTACTGAGAAGCCTTTTATTGCTTTCTTGGGGATCCCTGGGTGAAGCATCTGAAGGTTTTGATCTTTTGGCTTTTATCTTTTTCCAACTACTTTTACCCTCTGGGCCTTTATCCCCTTCTTCCCACAAGGCAAGGTACAACCCTTAACTAGCTTGGAAAACCCAATTCCCAAACTAATGCAGGCTATAGATGAGAAGGAAGATGATGAAAAGTGATAAGTATGGTGGGAATGGATGATGGCCTTTCATGAAACCATGCAGTGGAAAATCACTCCTGAGGGAACCAACGTGCTAGGGAATTATGTCATCCCCCCACTGGTATGGACAAGCCAAAAGGCATAAAGTCCAAGAACATGTAATGAAGCAAAAGATAATTAAATGCACATATTCAAATGTGTTTAGAGCCATAGTGACACATACCATGATACCCAGACTCATTGCCTCATGGAGAAAGACCCATTGTTTCTTTAGGACCAATACGACAGGACATATATTGTTGTCGCTGACATGATGGAGGTGCTAAAGAAGAAGGAAGGACCCTCCAGGTCTTGGATCAAGTCAATATGACTATTGCTACTCCATGTCTAGGACCTGTGGGCCTCGAGACATAATCTCCTTAGTTATCCCTAGGCTAGGGGATAGCAGTAACTAAATAAGATTAGTAAAAAATTAGTGATAGTTGAGTAGGGTCTTGCTAAAACAAAATTAGTATTTTTTTTTATATTAGAGAAATTAATTAAATATCACACAATTACCTCGAGGTGCATACCTAATGGATAGTATTGAAGTGCTCAGGGAATTATGAAATTGAAATAATCCCGGAGGTAAAATTATATAATGATAATGAAGGGGTGCCTCTCTAATGTGAAATCCCTCATTCCTAATGATATTAATGGGTGGATTGAGAAACATGAATAATCATTAATGGTTACTGTTAGGGGTCATTTTAATGACTCATATAATTTTAAGGTGTGAAGATAAGAATTCAGAAACTAGAGCACTCACAATTAGTGAAGGATGATGAGTGGTAGACTAGAAAAAATGTTTAAAAGTTTAAATGGTTAAGTTTAACAATGTTCTACTTTTTATTTTATAAACATTCAAACGAAAAATAAATATACTATGGGATATGTTGATCTTTAGAGGTCGAAAAGAAAACGCCTATCATAAAAAGTAAGAAGCTTGTATTCTACTGAATAATTATGTATTTGTATTAGGAGATCTAATCCTTTTGAGTGTGAACAATGATAGTTACATGTGATGGATAAATTTCTAGGGATTAGCCAATCCTTTGTGCAAGTGGATTGAACATGACAAAAGATTTAAATAATGACGATATAGTGTCCAACTCTTTACATTCTATTAGGAATAGTAGTCCTTGTAATTAGTTAAACTAGAGATTAAAGTGACATTCGAACCTTGGATAATTATAAAAACATGTGAAAGACATAGCAAAGAGAGGGTGAATAAACAATAGATTCACTTATTAAAGTCATGAGAGACAAGGAAAGTTATATTGATATTGATGATTTAAGGTAGGCTAGTAACGCCATTACTAACTTATTTTTAAATTTTTCTACCCATATAATAAGATGTTCCTAGACTTTTATGGCTCTCGATGATGAGGGCTTACTTGAAATTTGTAATAGTGTACTTGAATAAGGAAAATATAGGAAAAACTCTAGCAGTCCATTATTTGTTTTACTATACATACCTTATAAAATCAATATTCTTTTTATAATATGAGAATCTATAATGAAAATATGATTGGTATCCCGATGATATCAAATAGTAGTCAAAATATTTCATGAAGGTATATCCTCATGACCTTTAGTATATTCATCCTAAGATAACAAACTTAATTAAACTTAATTAGAGGAGAAATGTATTATATGACTATTTTAATGGTCTTTCTTACATTATATGTGATATCGGGTAATCATTTCTTATATATTCATGCATGCTAGTAACATGGATTTTGATGATTAATCATCATAGGAGTGCTTATAATGTTTTATTGTATGTTATTTATTGATTTAATTAATCATGATATGAATGTTCATGATTTTTAGTTTTGTACATATTCTATGTATTGATATTATTATCATGTTCATGATGTTTTTGTACATATTCTATGTACTGATAATATATGTATTGATATTATTATCATGTTCATGATGTTTTTGTACATATTCTATGTACTGATATTATTATCATGTTCATGATGTTACACAATCATATTAACATGTGTTATTTAACATGTGGTTATTATTTTATTTTATGATAATCTGATATTCCTTTTATGATGATATTTATTGATATGGTGGGATGTTTTAATTACATGTAGCTCTTTGATTATGATACTTCATGATGGGATGTCCTTATGATGGTATGCATTAGCAAGTTTTTTTTTACTATTTGATATGTTGTGATGACAATGCTGTGGATATGATGTTATATTCTGAGATAACATATAGCAATTAGCATGTGGTTCTTCTATGCATAAAGATATGATGATGTTATGATTATTACTAATGCCTTTGTAACGAACCTCATCATTACGACAACAACTCTGTAGCAGGTGCAAATTTTTTTTTTTAATTTCTTTCAGAAAGTGTGTGTGTGCATGTGTACAAGGAAACAACAACAACCCATTCGACTTTGCGTCGCCACCTGACGACGAATACGACGCAATCAGGATGGACATAAGAAGATGACCAGGATGCACGACACGTAACCACATGCATAAATGATGATCACACGACAAAGTAAAACTGACTGCTAAATACGACTGACCTCCCGCCCGTCCTACCCTGCAATGGTTAGGACCTCCAAGACACATAAGCAACTCTCAAGCCCAGGTTCCCATCAATTTTAACCATTTAAGGTCTCAGGGCTGGCGACTGTTCTGAGGAACATGGAGGTGTCTACATCCCACCCAACACAACACACCAAGCAACTAACTGAATACAATCAAGTACAACGTAAATAAGAAGAACAATAACGCCCCTTACAGATGGCGCGTGATAAGAGGACTCCGACAAAAAAACCCAAGTTCAACATTATTTAAAGGAACAACAACCCTCAATTGCTAACTCCGAGTGATTCATTGTACGTGAACCCAGGGGATTCCACCATATATGTTTTATCCATAACAATAATTTATACTGGCATTACCGTAAGATTACCATATCATTATATTCTAATTACAACCACATTGCAATAAAAACAATGGTCATCCATTCCAAGTAATCTCAACTCTAACATCTCAATTTAATCATATGGCAAGAACAATACCAATACCTATCCAACCAATACATTACAATTACAAATTTATGAACAATTATTCAAGTACATTCCTTTGCGTTGTTACAGTAACATCGTTACCTAAGCAATACCTTTACATCTTGCTAACACGATTTAGGATATCATTAACCATAAACCATAACCTCACCTTTATATACTAAAATACGTTTATACTGAAAATTAGCAAGGAATTAAAGAGGCATGGAAATTAAATGACAAACATTTACAATCTATTATTATTATTCACCGACGATTTAGCATGGAAATAACGTTGCATGGAATTTAAGGAAAATAAAGCACCAGGTTTAATAAATGCCTAAGAATCAAATTGCTATGCCTAACAAATACCCATGTGCATAACCATACCAATACCAAATGTGCATAAAAATATGCATAACAATACCAATAAATTAAATATGCACAACGATACCAAATAAATCAAATACTGATATGCATAACAATACCAAGATGCACAATAACACCAACTAACTTAAACATGCATAATTAATTTAAAATATGCATAACCATACCAAATATGCATTAAATTCTAATATAACAATACCTATCATGCATTAAAATAATACCAATCATGCAACAGAATTGAATATTACTATCATGCAACTGCAAATTTATACCATAATTTACCACGACCTTACAGTAGGACTAAAGCGATTTAAACACAATTCAATGGCATTCGATTAACACATATCCACAATGCTATTTAACATCGTCATTAACGTTTCAAATTAAAACACATTAACATTGCAATTTAACCATTCTCCTCACATTGTAATGTAGCGAATAATACGTAAGGAGTGGTGTGAGCAAACAGGTGTTAACTAACACTCAGACAGTGCATGCGCCAAGCCCTTTATATCTTCCAGATAACTCACGATGAATATAGAACCATCTGGTTTGTGTGGAAGAAGGAAATAATTTAAAATAAAACAAAACGACTTATTAACATACGTTAACACCGGAATAGCTGTAACCTATCCATTAACTCAACAGAGATTATAAAGTCCAGATTTCGTGGGAGGAAATTCAGAACCCTTCCGCTAATCAATAAAATATTCGGACAGCTGGATACATTATCACCGGAACAGCTGTAACCTATCCATTAACTCGACAGAGAATATAAAGTCCAGATTTCGTGGGAGGAAATGCAGATACATTAAAACGCAGCAGTATGAAAGCACAATTTTAGTTATATCAACGCAGACCCACGCATTTTTAGATACAATAAGACGCAGATAGAAATGCCACTTAAAATCCAGTAAGATGCAGACATTTACACAGTAACCACATATAAAAACGTAGACCCTTTTTACAGTAAAACGCAGATAAAAAAAAATGCAGACCTCCAGTACTAAGTTGAAAGGTAAAGAGAATTGAAATGCGTTTAGTTTGCAGGAGGATTGCATGTGTCAATTAAAACGCAGCTCTTTACTGCCCCCATACATAGTGGCAAAAAAAAAATGCCCCAACGAAATGAAAAACGCAGATAAAAACGCAGATTGAAGACGCAGATTATTTAAGAAACGCAGATAAATAAAGAACGCCCAACATCACTTAAGAAAGCGCCCAATGTCATTAAAAAAAATGCAGATTATTAAAACGCAGATAATTAAGGAACGCAGATTAAAACAAAAAAAAACGCCCACTCTAGCCCTAACACGAATTGGGTTGCAATCAAAAAACGGTGGATGTAAGAGTACCAGAGGGTTGGCAGCTTCTAACATCCCTTATTCTTCAACAGGGAGCTCATGGGTATTTAATTTAAACGTATCAGTATAAATCCGAATGTTATCATGTAAAACAAATTAAATGCATTGATTACAGCAAACCACAGAGGGCTGTCGAATTCCGAAATTTCCCAACGAATTCAAACCACGAAACACATTCCAGATTGCCAACGAATTCCAGGAAAACACACGGAGTCAATAAAAGCCAAGTCGATCTCCAGGAAAGCGAAATGAATTCCATAAATGCCAGCACGAATTAAAATGCCATAACGATTTAGATTTGCCAGAACTAGTTTTTCTTTCACCCCTTGTTTTTTTTTTTTTTTTCAGTAAACATTAATAAGGACGAATCGCCAGATACAATTAAACTCTAACCATTATAAATGAATTTGCCAGGAACAAGTTTTTCAGCAAGACATCAGAAACATTTTAACACTAACCCTTTTTAAACAATTTTTCTAGAATTAAAATCATATCGTTGCCACTCACCTGCTTCGGAAGACGTCCCGCGCTCTGTGCCACGTCCCGCTCTCCTTGCCGCTCCCGCTCGCCAACCGCATAAATCTCACCAGTACAAAGGGGCCACACAAGAACCAGAGATAAGACTAGCTTCTC
>SNQJ01S0087169.1:78373-97252 GCA_010110895.2 Picea sitchensis | reverse complement strand
CATGTATTTGTACATCATCGATAGATCATTCCTTCATAATTATTTGCATGAATGTTGTGGATATCCATATTCTAACTCACATCCAACAATATGGACTACCTCTTGAATTATCTCCATCTAAATCCAATTACAATCCACACTAAAATAGTGGTCACTTGAAAATATTGTGACCTTAAAAATGACATATTACAATAATTTATTATATAAATAAATTTTCTCATTTATCTTCTACATAATTGTAAATCACTTAACAATTTCATCTCAATGTTATTTTCTAGGGCACACACAGTATTCCCCTCTTTCTCTGCATGAAATATATAAAATCATTTGATTTATGTGTAACCCTTGATAAATGACAAAAATACTAGTCAATGACTTATTAATGACCATATTTGTTTAGATTGTCTAGTGGGTATATGTAAATTTTGTTAAACCCATCAATTATTAATAAGACTTTTCCAGTCTTCCATGATGTCCACTAAACTTATTGACTTTGACTAATAGAATGAGAGAGTTCACATGGAAACTATATCTTAGAATGGGTATCATTTTCCACCTGCAAATAAAGTTTTTGAGATCACATTTAATGACACACTATAGAAAGTAATGCTATGCTACCAAAATTCCTCGAGGGAGACTTGAAACCATTATTCTTTTCCCTTCACCATCTATGAGATTTTATTTCACCTTCCTACCCAATTTTTGGGTTAGAGCACACAAGGAGACAAAGGAACCTCCCAAACCTAATCCCATAAACATGTTGATGCCATGCCATTGCCATGCCATGCCATTGTCATTCCTTGCCAATTCATTCCATGCTATGCCATTTCCATTTCCACGCCATTGTCAAACCTTTCCATGCCATACCATTGCCATGTCATTTCCATGCCTTTCCAAGCCATGCCATTTACATGCCTTGCCATATCATGCCATTGCCATGCCAATGCTATGCCTTGCCAAGATATTCCATGGTATGCAATTTCCATTCCATTCGATTGCCATGTCATTTCCATTCCTTTCCAAGACATGCCATGTGATGTCATTGTCATGTAGATTCCTATGCCTTGTCATGTAGTTTCCCATTTTAACCTATATGGTAATAAATATAAATTTCCATTGTCATGCCATAACATTGCCATGCCTCACCAAGCCAATAAATGATATTAACTAAGTTACAACATGATAAATATAACAACTCTTAACAGAAGTAATCATTGAATGAAAGGGGGTTGAAAATGAAAACCTAAACTAGGGTTTAGATAACAACTGCTTGTTGAAATGAAAGACGAAACATAACAACCCTAGAATATTCAAGACATTAAGCCATAGAATATTAAATACATTATTTATATTCCTTCCAATCCATGCCAGGGCATGCCATTTCCATTCCATGACATTGCTATCCCTTTCCAAGCCATTGCATGACATTGGCTTGCCTTACCATGCATTTCCATTCATTTCCTTACCATGCCATGTATTGCATTTCCTTACCATTCCATGCCATACAGGACTTGGCATACCTTGCCTTGCCATGCCATGCCTTGCCATGCCATGCCTTGCCATGCCATGATTTTCCTTTCCTTGCCATGGTATGGTATGGTATGGCTTTTCTTTCCATGGTATGGTATGGTATGCCTTACAGTGCCTTGCCATGGTATGGTATTCCTTGCCTTGCCTTGCATTGCATGGCATGGTATGGTATTGTATTGTATGGTATGCCTTGAATTTCCATGGTATGGTATGGTATGGTATGCCTTTCATTGCCATTTCCTTGTATGGCATGGTATGGTATGGTATGTCATGTCTTTCCATTGCATGACATGGCATGGTATGGTATGGTATGATATTGTATTGTATGTTATTTCTTTCCTTTCCATTTCCTTGTATGGTATGGTATGGTATGCATTGGAAATGACATGGTATGGTATTGTATGGTATGTATTTCATTTCCTTGCATGGTATGGTATGGTATTATGCATTGAAAATGGTATGGTATGATATGGTATGCATTCACATTTTCAATGTCAATGACAATGGTAAGGTATGGTATGCATTGGCATTGTCAATGGTATGGTATAGTATGGTACACATTTCCTTGTCATTTCCTTGCATGGTATGGTATGGTATGGTATGGTATGCATTTCCTTGTCATTGCCTTGTATGGTATGCATTGACAATGGTAGGGTATGGTATGCATTGGCATTGGCAATGGTATGGTATGGTATGGTATGGTATGCATTTCCTTGCCATTGTATGGTATGCATTAGAAATGGTATGGTATGGTATGGTATGCATTTGCATTGGCAATGAAAATGGCATGGTATGGTATGCATTGCCTTGCCATTGCCTTGTATGGTATGGTATGGCATGCATTACCTTTCCATTGTCTTGTATGGTATGCATTTACAATGTTATGGTATGGTATGGTATGGTATGCATTGGCAATGGTATGCATCGGAAATGCTATACATTGCCTTGCCATTGTATGGCATGCATTGGCAATGGAAATGGAATGCATTGCCTTTCCATGGTATGGTATGCATTGGAAATGATATAGTATGGTACGGTATGGTATGGTATGCATTGCCTTTCCATTTACTTGTATGGTATGGTACATGATATGGTGTGCATTTCTTTGCCATTTCCTTGTATGGTATGCATTGGAAATAGTATGCATTGGCAATGGCATGGTATGGTATGGTATGTATTCCCTTTCCTTTCAAGGTATGGTATGGTATGTATTTCCTTGCCTTTCAAGGTATGGTATGGTATGGTATGCATTAGCAATGTCAATGATAACCATTGGAAATGTTATGCATTGGCATTGGCAATCACAATGGAAATGGTATGGTATGGTATGGTACAGTATGGTATGGTATGCATTGCCTTGCCATTGCCTTGTATGGTATGGTATGGTATGGTATACATTTCTTTTCCATTTCCTTGTATGGTATGCATTGGAAATGGTATGGTATGCATTGACAATAGAAATGGTATGCATTGGTAATTGTATGGTATGCATTGATAATAGAAATGGTAGGCATTGACAATAGTATGCTATGGTATGGTATGGTATGCATTGACATTGGTAATGGAAATGGCAATGTTATGGTATGATATGCATTGCCTTGCCATTTCATTGAATGGTGTTGTATAGTATGGTATGCATTTCCTTGCCATTGCCTTGTATGGTATGCATTGTAAATGGTATGGTATGCATTGGCAATGGCAAGGAAATTCATTGCCAATGATATGCATTGACAATTTTATGCATTTCCTTTCCATTGTAAGGTATGCATTAGAAATGGTATGGTATGGTATTCATTGACATTGGCAATGGAAATTCCAATGGTATGGTATGGTATGGTATGCATTGCCTTTTCATTTCCTTGTATGGTATGGTATGGTATGGTATAGTATGCATTGTCTTTCCAATACCTTGTATGGTATGCATTGACAATGATATGGTATGGTATGCATTGACTATGGTATGGTATGGTATGGTATGGTATGCATTGGCAATGGTATGCATTTCCTTTCCATTGTATGGTATGCATTGACAACGGTATGGTATGGTATGGTATGGTATGCATTGGCATTGGAAAAGGAAATGATATGCATTGGCAATGGTATGGTATGGTATGCATTCTCAATGGAAATGGTATGCATTGGCAATGGCATGCATTGCAATGGTATGCATTGCCTTGCCATTGTATGGTATGCATTGGAAATGACAATGTTATGCATTGCCTTGCCGTTGTATGGTATGCATTGAAAATGGTATGGTATGGTATGGTATGCATTGGAATTGGAAATGGTATGGTATGGTATGAATTTCCTTTCCATTGCCTTGCATGGCATGGTATGGTATGCATTGCCTTGCCATTTCCTTGTATGGTATGCATTGGAAATGGTATGGTATCGTATGGTATGGTATGCACTGGCAATGAAAATGGTATGCATTTCCTTGCCATTGTATGGTATGCATTAGTATTGTCAATGGAAATGGTATGGTATGGTATGGTATGCATTGACTTTCCATTGCCTTGTATGATATGGTATGGTATGGTATGCATTGCCTTGCCATTGGCTTGTATGGTATGCATTGGAAATGGTGTGGTATAATATGGTATGATATGCATTGGAAATGGTAATGGTATGCATTGGAAATGGAAATGGTATGGTATGGTATGCCTTGCATTGCCTTTCCATTTCCTTGCATGGTCTGGTATGGTATGGTATGAAAGGCAGGGAAATGTATGGTATGTCTTGCCTTGCCTTGGTATGGTATGGTATGGTATGTCTTTCCTTGGCATTCCTTTCCATGGTATGGTATGGTATGTCTTGCCTTTCATTTTCCATGCCATGCCTTGCCTTTTCCATGACTTTAGTTTCCATACCATGTCATTCCTTTCCATGCCATGCCTTTTAATAGCATTACATGCCTTCCTTGCCATCCATTTCCATACCATGCAATGCCTTTCCATTGCATGAAATGTATTTCCATGCTTTGTACTAAATGACAAATTTTAATACATAAAAATTACAATCAAAGGATTCATTAAGCATGTAATTATACAACTTGTTATCCCATATATCTTATATAAAAATACTTGCATGAAAATTCTGATGTTTTTCTCAACGAGGCATAATGCAATTTCCAAAAAGGAGGTCAATTTTCAACAACACCATGTTTGAGATTTTTGGGTAATGTAATCTCATGGGCCTTGGCCAAATAGACTTGTGGGAGTTTACATAACTATGTTATGCCACTCGGTTTGTATTTTATGCCCTCGAACAAAATTGGCCACATGTACCTGAATGGCTTGAAGAGGCGAGTTGCAACTCACGATAAAAATCAAACCAGGACTCGTATGCAAGAATCTCCAGTTGCATTGGATCCAGAGCATTTGGTTTCAACTAAGGTGACCCCTCTGTTGTCATTTCGTCCACCAGAAAACCATTTGTTGGAGTATCTTTGAGACTAGGGTTTTGGTCAATGAGGCATAGTGCAATTTTTAAAGAGGAGGTCGATATTCAAGAACACTGTGTAGGGAATTTGTGGGTAGTCTAGTCAAGTGGGCCTTAGAAAAATATACTTGTGGGAGCTTACAGAACTCAGTTATGCCGCTCGGTTTGGATTTTATGCCCCTGGAAAAAATTGGCCACATGTCCCTGAATGGCTTGGGAAAGTGAGTTGTAACTCATGATAAAACTGAAACCATGACTCAGATGGGAGATCTGTTAGTTGCATTGAATCCATAGAACTAGGTTTCAACTAGGGGGGGTCCTCCGCATCATTTCGTCCAATAAAAAATCATTTTTTGGAGTATCTTTGGAACTAGGGTTTTGGTCAATGAGGCATAGTGCAATTTCTGATGAGGAGGTTGATTTTCAAGAATACTATTTCATACATTTATGGGTAGTGTAGTCAAGTGGGCCTTGGAAAAATAGACTTGTGGTAGATTACAAAACTCTGTTATGCCACTCGATGTGTATTTTATGCCCCTGAACCAAATTGGCCACATGTCCTTGAATGGCTTGAAGAGGTGTGTTGCAACTCGTGATAAAACTCAAACAATGACTCAGATGGGTGAACCATCAATTTCATTGGATCGAAAGAATATGTTTTCAGCTACGTGGGACCCTCCACTGTCATTCTATCCAATGAAAAATTGTTTGTTGGAGTATCTCCGACACTAGTGTTTTGGTCAATGATGCATAATGTAATTTATGAAGAGGAGGTCAATTTTCAAGAACACTGTGTCGGGAATTTTTGGGTAGTGTAGTCACATGGGACTTGAAAAAATTGACTTTTAGGATCTTATGGAACTTCGTTATGCCGCTCGGTTTGGATTTTGTGCCCCCAGACCAAATTGGCCACATGTCCTTGAATGGCTTGAGGAGGTGAGTTACAACTCACGATAAAAATCAAACCAAGACTTGGATGGGAGAACTGTTAGTTGCATTGGATATGAAGCACTAGTTTTCAACTAGGGGGGGCACTACATTTTCATTCCATACATAGAAAAACTGTTTGTTGGAGTATCTCCGACACTAGGGTTTTGTTGAGTTCTTATTGCATATATTTGACAATTTAAAACCTTGTTAGGCTAGACATGGCAAGGCAAGTGAAGGAAAGACGTGGAAAGGAAAGTGAAAGAAAGGTATGGAAAGGTAAGGCATGTCATGGAAAGTGAAGGAAAAGCAATGCATGCCAAGGAAATCCATGGTTTTGCTCAATTATTATTACATATGTTTGACAATTTAACACCATGTTAGGCTAGACATGGCAAGGAAAGTGAAGGAAAGACATGGCATGGAAAGGAATGGCATGGAATTGAAAGGCAAGGCCTGGGAAGGAAAGTCATTGCATGGCAAGGTATGGCATAGAAAGGCATGACATGGCAAGGCATGACAAGGAAAGACATTGGAAGGGATGACATGACAAGTGAAGGAAAGCCAAGTGAATACAAGGAAAGGAAAGTGAAAGCAATGAATGAAAATGTAATGCAAGGTAAGGCAAGGAAAGGAAAGGCATGACATGGATTGAAAAGGTAAGGCAAGGCAAGGAAAGGCATGGAATGGAAAGGCAAGGAAAGGTAGGTGAAGGCAGTGCAAGGAAAGGCAAGGCATGTGAAGACAGTGGAAGGAAAGGAAGGCATGTCAAGGTAAGACATGGCAAGGCATGGCATGGAAAGGAAAGGCATGGGAAGGAATGGCATGGCAAGTGAAGCAAAGGAACGTGAAGGTAAGGAAAGGCAAGTGAACGAAAGGAAAGTGAAAATAAGGCATGACAAGAAAAGTCATGGCATGGCAAGGAAAGTAAAGGAATGGTAAGAAAAGGCAAGGCAAGGCAAGTGAAGGAAAGGGAAGTGAAAACACGGAAAGGAAAGGAAAATAATGTGAAGGAAATACAAGTGTAAGGAATGCATGACAAAGAAATGAATGACATGGAAAGGCAAGGAAAGGCTTGGTAAGGCAAGGAAAGGAATGGAAAGGCATTTCAAGGAAATGAATGGCAAGGCAATGCAAGACATGAATGTCAGGAAAAGTGAAAGCAAGGCAGGTGAAGGAAAGTGAAGGTAAGGAAAGAGAATAAATTCCAAGGCAAGGAAAGGCATGAATGACAAGTCAAGTGAAGGCAAGGCAAGTGAAGGAAAGTGAAGGGAAGGCAAGTGAAGGAAATTGAAGGAAATGAAAGTGAATGAATGGAAAGGCAAGGAAAGGCATGAATGGAAAGGCAAGTGAAGGCAATGCAAGGAAGGTAAAGTGAAGACAAGTGAAGGAAAGTGAATGCAAGGAAAGTGAAGGAAAGGAATGTGAAGGAATGTGAAGGCAAGACAAGGCAAGGCAAGGCAAGGAAAGGCATCAGAAGGCATGGCATGGAAAGTGAAGGCAAGGCAAATAAAGCGAAGGCAAGGCAAGTGAAATAAAGGCATGGCATGGAAAGGAAAGGAAAAGCATGGCAAGGCAAGACAAGGCATGAATTACAAGGTAAGTGAAGGAAAGACAAGGCATGGAAATGAATGGTATGGAAAAAAAAGACATGTCAAGTGAAAGAAAGATAGGGCATGACAAGGCATGGCATGGAAAGTGAAGGCAAGGAAAGTGAAGGAAAGGTGAGGCAAGTGAAGGTAAGGAAAGTGAAGGCATGGAATGGAAAGTGAAGGAAATGCAAGTGATAGGATGGAAAGGAAAGGAAAGGTAAGGCATGGAAAGGGAAGGCAAGGCAAGGCATGTCATGGAAAGTGAAGGCAAATCAAGGCCAGGCAAGGCAAGTGAAGGAAAGACAAGGCAAGGCAAGGCGAGTGAAGGAAGAACAAGGCAAGGCAAGGCAAGTGATGGGATGGAAAGGCAAGGCAAGTCAAGTGAAGGGATGGAAAGGAAAGGAAAGGCAAGACAAGGAAAGGAAAGTAAAGGAAAGGCAAGGCAAGGCAAAGCAAGACACGACATCGGTATATTTTAAGGCAACGTATATTTTAACAACATTACAAATTATTTAAAAGTAGTTAAAATGAATCCAAAATTATTCGTTTTACATACCTATGATACTTCTTTCCTTACTTGTACTCAGAGTAAGGAAAGAAGTATCATACCTTTTATGAGTTATTTCTTTGCATTGTTTGTAGTTGGAGGTTTGTACCAATAACCAAGTTTGTAAAGTGGTATACAAACTAACCTAGTTTATAATCATGAAATACATAACCACCTTTCTTTTGTGTTGTTTCATCATTTTTCAGATATTCTCCTTTAATAACCATCGACCCAATCAAAAATTCAATGCCTTCGGAGTCTATTACTGATTGAATGAGGGTACCTTTTCCCTCTAAGCATCATGCCAACCAATAATTAGTTCCCCATTCATTATCTCTTTGGGAAACCACTCATATATGTGCCCTGCAAAAAATGGAGTGCAAAAATGTGATTCCACTTAATGACCAAAGCATAAAACATTAATTCTAGTTATTCAAAAATTAATAGAAGGATTCAATGAACATGACAATATGAGATCTGATACATGATCATAATCTGTTGAAATACTTGATTGGTCCTCCTCCAATTGGGATAATTCCATAGTTATACATTGAACAATGGGGATTGATACACAATCCCATCTATCAACCTAGTCTGTCAATTCACAATCACACCATTCATTACTGCTACATGGACCATAGAAGCAAGAGAGTTTCCTTATCCATATTTCAACAATTGCATTGTATGATGTTCTAACTAAATGGAATCCATGAGTTCCCTTGATTATTTTTCATTCATATCACTGTGATCCATCTACATTAATCACCTCCCAAAACTATCTATTTACATGTCCTTTATTGTGTGATTGGTCTTCATGAGTTCCTGTTCCCTCTCCCATTACTGAAGAACACCATTCAACAATGGATTTTTCATCTTGAATGAGGGAAGTAGTAGTGAACTTCATTTCTTTTGCATGTAATGCTCTTTTTATACATGCACCTGCTCCATGATGCTCCCATTTCCTTTGCCTGGACACAAAATAGTTCCAAATGTGTGGTACCTTTAGTTTGTTTTGAAACATACACAACCATTGAAATACGTGAGAATTTTTGAACTGGCCTGCACAACCATCTGACCAAATCCAATGTTGATCCATCTATATTTTCTTCTCCTTACGGTGATTGTAAAAAAAATGAAAAAAATGTTGTATGTAAGCTAAGTCATGGAATTGATCATCGCTTATGTAGAAGTGATACTCTTTCAATATAAATATGTTTTGTTCATTACTATCTGGTCCATGCCTGTATGCGATATGTACCTTTATGTTGACCTGCTTTGAGTGATAATACTGGATTTGAATCTCATTTTTCGGTTGAAGGGTGTAGTTCTCAACCAAATCAACCATTGATAGCATAGTACCAATAGGAAATGTGTATTTTCATATTCTAAAATTTTCATCCTACCATCGAGCCACATGGACATGCTGAACATAATGTCATGTCTTTTCGACAAAGTCCTTCATGAAGTTGCAAACTCATACATGGAAAGTAACCAATTGTATATTTTTTCTTTCGCGTCCTCCATCAATATCATATCTCACATATTTAATATTTACAAAGCAACCTACTTCGTCCCCAATTCATATTCATCGCTTACATGGATGCACTTTCTTAGTAATGTCATTCCACTGCACCTGGGTCATATCCCATATAAGAATGTTTTTTGATAAAATGTAAAACCCTCTGGCCTTGTACACAAGGTGTTGTGAATAAAGTCTCTAGATGACGATGACGAAAATATAACTAGGCATTTATGCAAAAGGGTGTTATGCAAAACACAAATATATATATGTGTGTGTGTGTGTGTGTGTGTGTGTCATAATAATAACCATACTCAATGTGATATCTACAATAACACGTGTTACGAATTGTGTTTATTAGAACATACCAAGGCTTGCCTTTATGAAAATATATTTGGCCTAAGTTAAGTGCACTATGTAATCTTCTGAATCTCTCAGACAATTCTATCTGTGTAATGTCAAGAAAGTGTTTAATATGGGGTTCATGGTGCCTAGATACCCTTCTCAATTTTAGTACATGTTTTTTGTTGGAAGAAGGACTTGTCTTATCATTCCATAAATCCCGAACTAGTCCCATAACCGCTCCAATTAACTTCATGTCAAAACAAGGTAGCCTTCTAGTGAAGGCCCACAAATCTGTTGGGGCACCTATGTTGAGGATATCTCATCTATGAGAATACTTTCTAAGGTTTTTTACATTAAATTTCAAGAGGTGAGAGGTTTGTTGTAGCAAGCAATGTTTTCTTGTGATCTTGCTAACAATTGATTGGGACAAGACACATATGGTTGCATTGCAGTATTTAGAATGAGAATTCTTACCAATTCTTTGAAAAGAATCTACAAAGTTTCTAACAATAAGATGACTTGTTTCTAGACTTTGATTGTTTTAATGCCTAAAATTCTCCTAACAACAGTCAAACTTCTAGATTTTAACAAAGATAAAAATAATTGACATTTAGAAACATCAGATTTTGTTTCAAAATATTCTTGAATGATTTTATAAGAGTAATAAAGAATAGTATGGTTAGATAACTGTTGGCCCTTGACCAAGTTTTGGGATATTCTTGGTCATACTGACCTATGTTGGGACTTCGATAGCCTTGTTGGTGCAATTATTTGCATAATATATTACCAAACATAAATTATCAACCAGGATTCGTAATCAAAAGAGTTGATGCACTATATGTGCCGATAACAGATAGGTTCCTATGTTTGTTTAATATAGCTTAGATAAGAAAACCAACAATAACAAAACACTCTATTTTCAAAGATAACACTCTTCACACAATTCAGAAATTAGAAAACAAAACTTGCAATCATGCACTCAAAAGATTTTGCTTAGATAATGCCTTGTCCATTTACAAGCTCATGAAGTGGAAAGATGGACTTTGAATCTGTTATCTGTAGCTAATATCCTTAACAACAAATAACAAACAAATCTGGGCACACTTCAACAATACAACTCCAAACTTACAAGGGAAAAATGATAACAAAACTTCTCAAGCAAACAATTAATCAAAAGGTTCTTGCTTAGGTGACGAATCTGTTCATTAGAGGCTCATGAAATGAAAATATGAACTTAAGATCTATCTCTTGGAGCAACTAAACTAACAAGTGGAATGCTCCATTAAAGCTCATGTATGGTGAAATATGGAGATCCAACTGGTCCTGCATTACCACAATTTGGAACAAATTCGAATAGTGAAATCAAACAAAATATCATGAAATCAAAATAACAAATACATGAAATGAAAATCTACACTAACAATTTACAATAAGATTACCAAGATGAATCGGTGGCCCTTGCCGATGCCAACATGGAATATTTTAGATCACCATATGTTAACTTCTAAGAGAGACAAAATCATTGAATTCAATATTGCATTAATCTCCAACAAGTAGGTTTACAAAAAGAGTCTTCTCATGAGTCCATTCTATATCATAACAATTCTCCTTTAAGAACCATTCTTACATCATGATAATTCCTCTTTACTCAGACCTATGAGGCCTTACTTATACATTAAATCCATGGAGGAATGGATGAAACTGAATCCCCAAACTAAGAAAACAAATTTTACAATTTTAGGATAAATCCCCAAAATCTGTGTTTTTGAACAATTTTGGCAGATTCGAGTTAGTCCCCCACCCATATCTCCCAAAAAAATTATAATTTTGAAAAAAAACCCTTATATTACTCAACTTATCATATTCTAAACAAAACCCATGTTTTATAATTTCTATATGTAATACCATATGCACGAAAATCGAGGTGCAAGTTGGCAGTTTGAGTTTTTTTTTATAATGTTGGCAGAATCATTCCCCTTGAGATGGAGGTCTACACGTGTGAGCTAGGTGAATTATGAATCACATGTCCTCATGAAAACATCATTTTGGACAAAACCCATGTGCTCGATTTTCCTCTAGAAGCTTTCCAAAATTTTAAATTATTTCTAGTACCGGATTAGCATAGGCTGGTACTGGAATAGGTGGAGCCTTTGTACCATAATAGAATGAGTACCGGATCATGCTGCTTAAGATTAAAAGTGATTAGTATCATACATAATCAATCATTTAATCGAATTAACTCAATAAAACTAAACAAATCATGCTTTAATCATAAGTTACCTCTTATGCACGTGAACAAGGTCATCGAGTGTATTATGGAGGAAACAGTCAATTAAATACACATGGAATCGGTAAAATAGGCTCAGATAGAAGGTAATATAGGGAATTATAAGTGTCAAAATGGAGACTCAACATTCCCCCATGCTTAATTCATTGCATGTCCTCATGCAACAATGATCTTCAAAATCTCATAATTGATGATACTCCTCACTCGATCAAGCATTCCCTGAAGTTAAGTCTTATCCAATCTGTTTTCGATCAAAGTTAGGAGAAAGGGCTGGATGTGAATCTAATATGATTATAGGATAGTGGCCAAGATTTTTCATAATGACTTTGACTAATAGACCCCCTTGGCTATATTACCTTTAAAACAAAAGTGATATAAGAAAAATTTATATATCATTTGAAGAGAGGAACACATAAAGGATTACATCCCAAGATGATTAACTTGTTTCTTATCCAAGTTTGTAGAGATGAAGCTCTTCTTGATTAGGTAAGGTGAATTACATATAATGAGGGTCCCACTTCTCATGCAAACCTATTTATTTTAAAGATAGAACTCTAAAGTGGATACTTAAAGGTTCTTAAGAACATCATCCGAGAGATATAAAGGTCATCTCCTAGCCTTGATTTCATAGTGATTTCTTCAGAATGAGACCCAAGGTTTTTTTTTTCAGTTTTAAGTGTGCCACTTTATGTTTTTACCAGGCATAGCCCTGCTGCCAGCAGGCCTGTTCAGTACCCCGACGGGTTTACTTGTACTTATTGATACTTCATTTTTATTATATTACTCAAAAGATTTAGAATAATGTATACTATTCATTGACAGTTTTAGAGTATAAGGAAGGCAGGTAGTACGAGAGCGTTTTAGATTTATTAGGCACATAATTAATTGTTTGCAATTATCCCAAGGGTGACATCATCCACATTCAACTTAAATCTCAGCTATTCAATGTATAATGGAACATCTCAAATAATGACTAAGAGGTCCCTCTAGTTAATCATGTTAGGGTTCTCATGAAATTTCATTGCGGTTTTGCAAGGATGGTCCACCACATGAGGTTTTCATCAATACCTCTCAAGAGAAACTTGGATAAGAACTTGTTGAATCAACTAGGTTAGTATTATACATAATGGTGTCACCACTTTTCAATGGATATTTCAATTAGCAATCACTTCTTCAAAATAATGAGGTAATAAGACAAGTGCACCCATTATCATATAGAGCTAAATGTGAAAAATATCTTCCTAAAGGGAGAGCAAGGATGATTCATTTAGGGTTGAGTGTAGAAATGTAGGAGGAAGATGTACATGAGAGTAAAAACAATTCAACACAAGACTTAAATGATCCTTGATAGAAAGAACATGAAGAGATTAGCCCATACCTCTGATTACCTAAAGTGAAAACAATGTTAAGCACATGACAAAGATCATATCACTTTGGCATCAGTACCAGATAAGTAATGGAGTGGATTTTTGTAGTACCGGAATAGATAGTATTGGAACAAAGTGACATGATGGATGATTTTTGTTTATTCATGGCAACAACCACTTCACAAAGGAATTCAGTGATAATATACGAGGAGACGTATACGAGGGATTTAAAAAGTTCATGGTAGAGAGCGTGCAATAATTGAGAGTAACCATATGTTTACTGCATAATTACTTGATGCAGGAGCATCGCAAGTACCCAAAACGAGCGTGGAGCCAACACATGTGTTTTTAAACACATGACATATCTCTTTGAAAACTTTTTTGAAGTTGAAGCGCCAAACCTTTAATGAACCCTTTATGAAGGAGCGCCTTTTGTATATTGTATCAGATCTCGAGCCATACGCTCTTTTCTGAAGTAGATAGGAGGCATTTAATCTAGTTAATGCAGGTAGATAGGATTTATTTCCAGATTAGACAATTTTAGAGTTTGAGAGGGAAAACGGATATAGACACCCTCCTTTGTACATTGTAACATTAGCCAACATTCAAAAAAGGAGAGCAAGCAGAGAATTATGTGAAGAACAGCCATGTACAGATGTTGAATTAATAGAAAAGAGTCTTTGATTCAAACTCATGGTTGGTGTTGTTTCTCTGCGTATATTGTTTGTGTGCTCATGAATGTTTGTTTTGTTATGCATTTTCTTTGTATATGTTGTGCATGAGATTCAGGTTTTTCAGGCTGAAGTCTGAAGAAAAGAGAGAATGAGTTTCAATTGTTTCTCTGTCTGAGTCAGGATATTCCTGCAAAGAGCGCAGTTGAATTCATCCGCATAGAGTGCGTCGATGAAGACTCGGTAGTTGAACACTTATTCTCATCCACCCAGAAGTTGACGGGGTCGTCAAAGCCGGGTGAGGGGTGCACAGGCGGACGAAGAAGTCTCAGTTGTTAATCTGAGAAAAGGAAACTTAAGACTGTTGCTGCAGAAACTGCGCAGAGTCTGAAAGATTCAACACCAGGAAAGTTGTTGAACGTCGCGCGTAAGGAGCATGCGCAAGACCCTCTGAGAGAGTCGGAGTTAACGAGATCAGGAGGGATCGCACCTTCATGGTATCGTCAAAGGAGAGCATTGGGAGTTGTGCATGGACACTTTAAGAACGAGTTCAAGCGTAGGCTTTGAAGGATAAGTCTGGGGAAGGAACACTTGGCCACTTTCGCGAGAAATCATCAAGGGGGAAGAATCAACGGTCAGGGTTTCACCGAAGGAAACAGCGAAAACCCGTAGGCCATTAGATCTCAGAGGAGTTGCGCCTGGTTTAAGCCGGAAGGAGAAGAGGAAGATCCCGGAGATTCGGAGTTCGGGGTACCGGAGTTTCTGTGGTCGTGGAACTCTTGTGGAAAGGAATCGCGATTAGCAATTCCCCGAAGAAGATCTGTGTCGTTGATCACAGCAGGGGCATGTGGTTTGAGATCCCGCCGAGTCGGGGATCGGGGAATTGGAAATCCCGTGCACACGACAACGGGAATCGCGATATCCCAATGCGTGGTTTCCCGATAGAGATAAGGCATAGGTGAGGACTGGTGTCAGAAGGCAAGCCCTTGTAGGGAGGTGACGACAGGGGGCATCGGAATTCGGGGATCGGAGATCCCGAAGGTGTGAGTTCTACGCTGTTTGAACTCGCGAATTCTGAAATCCCGATAAGGGTGAAGGACGAGGTCTCGTGGGCCATAGGTCACATGCAAGAGGAGTTAGCCGAAGGGCTAAGGGTCACAGGAGTGCCATCAGAGATCAGGAATCGGGGATTCGTAAGAGCAGTGACTCATGATCACGCGAGTATCGATTTTCCGACGGGAAAAATTCCTGATAAAGAGTAAGGAAGCCGCAGGAGAACAGTCATCGGGGTTTGGGGATTTACAAGACCCATTTTCATGAGCGCAGGACTCACGATCTAGCGAGGTCTGACTTCCCGATTTCAAGAAGGGAGGTCATACAGAGAATTTTGTGGGTGACAAAGTCCCAAAAGGGATTTGAAGAGCATTCTAGCTCTTCGGGCCTAGGGAAGAGAAGGTCCTGGTGAGAGCGGACGTGTCCTGGGTGGTGCGTTTGCATCAAGTGGTATCAGAGCGAGAAAAAAATTCTCTTTGTTTTCTGTAACAGAGGAGAAGAGAAAATTTCACCATGCCGCCGAGAAGAGGTAGACAATCACCCAACCCAGAGGGGGAAAGGGAATTGTCCAGGGAAAGAGAAATGTCCAGAGAAAGAAGTAGCCAAGGACAGAATGTAGAGATGGAGAGAGAAATATGAAATCTTCGTGCCAGAATGGAAGATATGGAAGCAACGCAGAGACGAACAAAAAATGATGGAGACCTGAGTGACTCCGAGGGTGAAGTTGAAGCCGAACAACAAGGAGAAGTTGTGGCCGAAGATGCAGCCAATGAGCGGTTAATTAAGGCTATCGCTCGAATGAGTTCTAAGACAAAAATGGACATTCCAGTCTACGAAGGAAATCTGGATGCAGAAGAGCTTCTGGATTAGATTAGAGCTCTTGACACCTACTTCGATTATGAGGATATCGAAGAGGATAAAAAGGTCAGGCATGCTGTCACGAAATTGAAAGGACATGCAGCATTATGGTGGGACGAGCTTCAAGCAGACAGACGTTCCAAAGGTAAACAAAAGATTAAAAGCTGGGATCGAATGATTGCGAAAATGAAAGAAAAGTTCATCCCAAGGGATTACCAAATCACACTGTTCAGGAGGATGCAGAAACTGATTCAGAAGTTGATGACGGTAAAGGAGTATACCGAAGAATTCTACAAGCTCAATATTAGAGCAGGTCATCAGGAGAGCGATGATGAAAAAGTTTCCAGGTATATGAATGGCTTAAGATACGATATCCAGGATGAGATGAGTATGACAACCATCAAAACGGTTGAGGATGCGTATCAGATGGAATTGAAGGCANCTATATGAATGGCTTAAGATACGATATCCAGGATGAGATGAGTATGACAACCATCAAAACGGTTGAGGATGCGTATCAGATGGAATTGAAGGCAGAAGAGAAACTAAGCCGTAAGCCAACACAGCGAGTACGAGGCAAGAGCCAGCCAAGGGGAAAATCAGTTGCCCAAGATAGGTTCCAGAAATCTAAGGATGACTGGAAGAAGCCTCAGAACAGAATGGAAAGAGGTGGAAGTTCTCAGCGAGGCCAGCACGCTGAACAACGAATGTAGTAGGCAGAACAGAGCGGAGGATACGTCGATGTTAATACTTTTCCTCGTACCAGAGGTAGAGGAAGAGGTAGAGGAGGAATCATCACATGCTACACATGTGGGAAAAATGGACACAAAGCAGTTGACTGTCCAGATAGGAAGAAAGATGGAGGTGAAGCTCACATTGCTGAGGCACAAAGGCGCGCTGTTGAAGCAGAAGATGCAGAAGACGGAAAGTCATTAATGATGCGTAAAGTTCTCGCTACACCTGAGAAGGAGGTGGAGGACACAGCTCAGAGAAGCAGACTATTCAGAACCGCATGCAAGACCAAAGACAGGAAGTGCAAGGTCATTGTGGACAGTGGAAGCACCGACAATCTCGTTTCAACCGAGATCGTGGAGAAATTAGAGCTAAAGACAACTGATCACCCGAGTTCATACAAAGTTTCATGGCTATAGAAGGGACATCAGGTGAGTGTCACTAAACAATGCTTAGTTGACATTAAAATAGGAGGATATAATGACAAAATTTTATGTGATGTCATTCCTATGGATGTTTTCCATTTACTGCTGGGGAGACCATGGAAGTATGATAGAAACGTAGTTCATGATGGGAAGATGAATACGTATACCCTGGAGAAGAATGGGAGAACACACATGTTACTTCCGATAAAATATAAGGAGGTAAAACCGGAAGTGAACAACAGGATACTTCTCATGAGTGGGAAGGAACTTCTGGCAGAAGTAAAGAAGAAGGAGGATCCACAATTCCTTGTGGTTAGAAAACCTAAGATCATTTTGACCAACACAAGAGTGGATGATTTGCCGGAGGAAATTCAGGAACTATTGGAAGAGTTCGTTGATATAGTGGTGGACGACTTACCTCATTCATTACCACCAATGAGGAGTATAAGCCATCACATAGACCTTGTACCAGGAGCAAGTTTACCAAATAAGGCTGTGTACAGGTTGACGCCTCAGGAGAACGAGGAGGTTAAAAAGCAGGTCCAGGAGCTATTGGATAAAGGACTGGTCAGGGAAAGTTTAAGTCTGTGTGTCGTTCCAATGGTACTCAGCCCAAAGAAAGATGGAGGCTGGAGAATGTGTACAGATTCCAGAGCCATTAACAAGATCACCTTCAGGTACAGGTTTCCACTGCCAAGAATGGACGACTTGATGGACTATTTAAGTGGGGAAAATTATTTTTCAAAGGTTGATTTGAAAAGCGGATACCACCAAATTCGCATGAGGGAAGGCGATGAGTGGAAGACAGCCTTCAAGACCAATGAAGGATTGTACAAATGGCTAGTCATGCCATTTGGTTTGAAAAATGCACCAAGTACATTCATGAGGCTGATGAATGAAGTGCTAAAAGAATTCATAGGTAAGTTTGTCATTGTTTATCTAGATGACATATTGATTTTCAACAAGACTAAGGAAGAACATCTTGTTAAATTATTAATTAAAATGAAGTACCAAGGCAAGTGTTTCTCTTCCCTAGGCGCCTAAGGGGAGAAATTGCCGAATGTGGGTCTTAGTCAAATTAATTTGTGAGATGCAAATTAAAAGATAACTTTATGATTAAAGTGAAGGTGAGTGAAGAGACACCAAATCTCAGCCACCCATCTAATCTAATCTCAGCTGTTAGATTAGGAAACTCCTCACCTTCCCTCATGAAGTTGATTAAGGCAAGTGGGCGCACCCATTCTTGGGTAAGTTGAAGAAACAACCATCTTGTTGAGAAGACAAGAGAGGAGCTGAAGCATCCTTGTTGAGAGAACAAGAGAGAGCAAGAGAGAGAGGTCGAGCAGAAGAAAAGAGACAGCAGCAACAATTTTTGGGAGCATTGGCATGCATTCCAAGGTTACCGAATAACATTGAGTGGCACAAAAATTGAATCTTAGCAGAGTTTTGGCACGAATTTCGTGACAGTCTGTACAACATTAATTGCCGTACAGTTGTACGAATTTCTGGTTCAGAAATTGAGGAGCAAAGCTACCGGAATGTCCAAATAAGTTTGTGTAAATATCTGAAGATGAAAATGCTGTAA
>SNQJ01S0087169.1:57875-78363 GCA_010110895.2 Picea sitchensis | reverse complement strand
TCTTTGTGTCTATATTTTCTGAGTTTTGCATATTGCTGATATTTTATTTCTGCGTTGAAAACGATGTTCATAATCCTCATGTTTCAGTTCTGAAATTTATTTTCTGTTAAGTTTTTTAGATGCTGAAACATCAGGCTGTAGCATATGCTGAAACACAGCTGTGAGTATATGCTGAAACACAGTGTTGTAGCAGATGCTGAAACACAGTGTTGTAGCAGATGCTGAAACACAGTGTTGTAGCAGATTCTGAAACACAGTGCTGTAGCAGATGCTGAAACACAGTGCTGTAGCAGATGCTGAAACACAGTGTTGTAGCAGACTCTGAAACACAGTGCTGTAACAGAAGCTAAAACACAGTGCTGAGTCTTATGTTGAAACACCACTGTGAGTAGATGCTGAAACATTGGGCTGTAACATATGCTGAAACAGTGTTGAAACTGAGTTTGGCATTTAAATTTGACTGAAAAATCAACGAGACTGAAACTGGGTTGGGATTTTGAAAATTAACACATCTGAAGCATTTAGCTGTAGTAATGAGGAAGCTACAGCAAGAGAAGTTGTTGATCAATGTGAGGAAGTCTTCATATATGAAGAGAGAACTCATTTACTTGGGGTTTGTCATATCGGAAAATGAATTGAAGATGGATCCAAGTAAAGTGGATTTAATAAAGAATTGGCCATCACCAAGAAATATTTTTGAGGTGAGGAGTTTCCATGGTTTGGCTAGTTTCTACCGGAAGTTCATTAGGAATTTCAATGGAATTAGCGCAGCAATGATGGACACAGTCAAGAAAAGACACAAATCTTTTCATTGGACTGAAGAGGCAGAAAAGAGCTTCAATCTGTTGAAGCGAAAGATCACCAAGCAGCTGGTGTTAGTGTTGCTAGATTTCATGAAGACATTTCAAGTGAAATGTGATGCAAGTGGCTTTTCCATAGGAGCGGTCTTGAGCCAGGAGGACAGACCAATTGCATATTTCAGCGAGAAGCTGGATGAGGCAAAGGTGAAGTACTCAACGTATGATAAAGAATTTTATGCTATCATACAGGCGTTGAAGAAGTGGAGGCATTACTTGACCCCAAAGGAATTTGTATTGTATAGTGATAATCATGCATTACAGTTTGTAACTCAGCAGGAGAAGCTGAATTAGAAACATGCTAAATGGGTAGAGTATATGCAGAATTTTACATTTGTAATTAAACACATTTCAGGGACTGCTAACAAAGTGGTTGATGCTTTGAGCAGGAAGTGTTTGTTGCTGCAGGAATTCCGAGTCAAAACATTGGGTTTTCAAAATCTGAAGGACATGTATGTAGGTGATGCAGATTTTGCAGAGGCATATGAGGCAGCTGAGAATCCAGTTCTCAGAGATAGAAGCCCATGGATGGAATACATGATCCAAAATGGATTGTTGTTCAGAGGCAACCAACTATGCATTCCAAATTGCTCCATGAGGGAGAATTTGCTAAAAGAGAAGCACAACGGAGGACTGGTAGGGCATTTTGGCCACGAAAAGACATTCGCAAAGTTGAGCGAAGCATATTTTTGGCCGAAGATGCGAACAGATGTCAAGAAGTTTGTTGACGGGTGCAGAATTTGCCAACATTCAAAGGGCAGAAAGAAGAATGCGGGATTCTACCAATCATTACCCATACCTGAGAGGCCGTGGGATGAAATCAGCATGGATTTCGTACTGGGATTACTGAGAACGCAAAGAGGACATGATTCGATCTTTGTGGTGGTCGACAGGTTTTCGAAAATGGCACATTTCATTCCATGCCAGAAGACAAGCGATGCGACTCACATCGCAAACTTGTTTTTCAAGGAGGTTGTTAGACTTCATGGCTTACTTAGAAGCATTGTATCGGACAGGGATACAAAGTTCATTGGACATTTATGGAGGACACTCTGGAAGAAGATGGGGACTAACTTAATGTTTAGTTCAGCCTAGCATCCTCAGATGGATGGGCAAACAAAGGTTGTGAATAGAAGCCTAGGAGACTTACTCAGAAGTCTAGTGACAGAGCACCACAGTAGCTGGGATAATGCATTGCCACAGGCAGAGTTTGCTTACAACGACTCAGTGAACAAGAGCACAGGCAAAATTCCATTTAAAATTGTATATGGAAGGCAGCCGAGAGGAGTATCTGAACTGAGAGATTCAGAGCAGATAATGACCAAGAGCGCAAGCGCTAAAGAATTCGCAGAGGCGATGGAAGAACTTCACAGCAGGGTGAAGCAACGATTGTTGGAAACAAACCAGGAATACAAGCACAGAGCGGATCAGCATTGGAGACAACTCCAATTCGAAGTTGGTGATCTAGTTTTGGCACATTTGAGGAAGGAGAGGTTCCCAAGGGGAACATACAACAAACTGAAGATGAAGAAAATTGGGCCATGCAGAGTCCTGAAGAAATTGGGAGAGAACGCATATGAAATTCAGTTGTCGGATGACATTGGAATATCTCCGACATTCAATGTCTCAGACTTATATCCCTATAAGGCTGAGGAAGCAGGAGCTGGAACTGATGAACAGCCAGAAATCCAGTGGCAGAAGAAGATGTCGATTGCAGAAAAGCCACAGATGGAGCGTATACTTCACAAAAGAGTTAGCAAAAGAACCAGATGGAAGCAATACTTCGAGTATCTGGTGAAATGGAAAAACCATCCAGTAGAAGATGCCAGCTGGGAAAGCGAAGAAGAGATTCAAAAGCATGGACAGACCGTGTGGGAGCTCATGGACAGGAGCCCCTGAAAGTTTTCAAGCCGAGGAGTATGATGCAGGAGCATCACAAGTACCCAAAACGAGCGTGGAGCCAACGCATGTGTTTTTAAACACATGACATATCTCTTTGAAAACTTTTTTGAAGTTGAAGCGCCAAACCTTTAATGAACCCTTTATGAAGGAGCGCCTTTTGTATATTGTATCAGACCTCGAGCCATACGCTCTTGTATGAAGTAGATAGGAGGCATTTAATCTAGTTAATGTAGGTAGATAGGATTTATTTCCAGATTAGACAGTTTTAGAGTTCGAGAGGGAAAACGGATATAGACACCCTCCTTTGTACATTGTAACATTAGCCAGCATTCAGAAAAGGAGAGCAAGCAGAGAATTGTGTGAAGAACACCCATGTACATATGTTGAATTAATAGAAAAGAGTCTTTGATTCAAACTCATGGCTGGTGTTGTTTCTCTGCGTATGTTGTTTGTGTGCTCATGAATGTTTGTTTTGTTATGCATTTTCTTTGTATATGTTGTGCATGAGATTCAGGTTTGTCAGGCTGAAGTCTGAAGAAAAGAGAGAATGAGTTTCAATTGTTTCTCTGTCTGAGTCAGGAGATTCCTGCAAAGAGCACAGTTGAATTCATCCGCATAGAGTGCGTCGATGAAGACTCAATAGTTAAACACTTATTCTCATCCACCCAGAAGTTGACGGGGTCGTCAAAGTCGGGTGAGGGGTGTACAGGCGGACGAAGAAGTCTCAGTTGTTAATCTGAGAAAAGGAAACTTAAGATTGTTGCTGCAGAAAGTGCGCAGAGTCTGAAAGATTCAACACCAGGGAAGTTGTTGAACGTCGCACGTAAGGAGCATGCGCAAGACCCTCTGAGAGAGTCGGAGTTAAAAATCTCAGGAGGGATCGCACCTTCATGGTATCGTCAAAGGAGAGCACTGGGAGTTGTGCATGGACGCTTTAAGAACGAGTTCAAGAGCAAGCTTTGAAGGATAAGTCTGGGGAAGGAACACTTGGCCACTTTCGCAAGAAATCTTCAAGGGGGAAGAATCAACGGTCAGGATTTCGCCGAAGGAAACAACGAAAATCCGTAGGCCATTAGATCTCGGAGGAGTTGCGCCTGGTTTAAGCCGGAAGGAGCAGAGGAAGATCCCGGAGATTCGGAGTTCGGGGTACTGGAGTTTCCGTGGTCGTGGAACTCTTGTGGAAAGGAATCGTGATTAGCAATTCCCCGAAGAAGATCAATGTCGTTGATCACAGCAGGGGCACGTGGTGAGAGATCCCGTTGAGTCGGGGATCGGGGAATTGGAAATCCCGTGCACATGAAAACGGGAATCGTGATATCCCAATGCGTGGTTTCACGACAAAGCTAAGGCATAGGTGAGGACAGGTGTCAGAAGGCAAGCCCTTGTAGGGAGGCGACGACAGGTGGCATCGGAATTTGGGGATCGGAGATCCCGAAGGTGTGAGTTCTACGCTGTTTGAACTCGCGAATTCTGAAATCCCGATAAGGGTGAAGGACGAGGTCTCGTGGGCCATAGGTCACATGCAAGAGGAGTTAGCCGACGGGCTAAGGGTCACAGAAGTGCCATCAGAGATCGGGAATCGAGGATTTGTAAGAGGAGTGACTCACGACCGCGCGAGTACCGATTTTCCGACAGGAAAAATTCCCGATAAAGAGTAAGGAAGCCGCAGGAGAACAGTCATCGGGGTTCGGGGATTTACAAGACCCATTTCTGTGAGCGCAGGACTCGTGATCTAGCAAGGTCCGACTTCCCGATTTCAAGAAGGGAGGTCATACAGAGCATTATGTGGGTGACAAAGTCCCAAAAGGGATTTGAAGAGCATTCTAGCTCTTCGGGCCTAGGGAAAAGAAGGTCCTGGTGAGAGCGGACATGTCCTGGGTGGCGCGTTTGCATCATTACTGTAATTCCTTTAGTAAAACGAAAAATGTTGAATTTATATGTCCTAGTACTTAAATCGAGCAGCAAAACTTGAATATATGATAGATCTACAAGCACCTTATTACCAGTATTAGATCACTTGAGTACCGGATGGACACAAGGTTGTGCTTCAGTACCAGAATAGCGTAGAGTTGTGGTTTAGTACCAGAATAACATAGACCTTCTCCTTTGGTACCGGATGAGCACACAGGTGACCATCAGTACCGGATGAGCACAGTACCAGAAAAGCACAAGAATGTTGTTCAGTACCAGATAAACGCAGACTTTCTCCTTTGGTACCGGGTAAACGCAAAGACAAACATTGTTTGTAGTACTGGATGAACACAATTCTGCAGTATCAGAATAGAATGGTACCAGAATTCTGGAAATGACTATCAAATCCCAGCACTGAACATGTTGATTTTGCCTCGCCGACGGAAATTGCAAAAGAATATGAAGGTTTCAACAACTAATCCCCCATGCCTAAGGTTTTGCATGGCCTCATGCAAACAATGTGAGATGCTAAAAAGGGTTGCTCAGAGAGTTGTGAACACTTGCTAAAAACAAACCAATAAAACGAACTAAAACTGGATTTTTATTCATGCTTACAAACATAAAGTTTAAGGAAAATGTCAAAAGTTGAATTATTAGCTATGAATAAAATGGTTTGGAATTAGCATTTAGTTTCAACTTCTATTAAAATGATCACTGAATTGATCATCCTTGTGAAATAATGGTCTTAAAATAGATAGGTAATGATAAAGCCCAAATGCATCATTTTTAACAACTTAAAGAAAAAGAAGAATTTTGAAGAAATAGGTCATGAAACACTCCCTTGAGTGTTATCTTCTGTTGACAAGGATGCCTTCTCCTCTTTTGAAACCCTTCTAGTATCATTTGTGCATTCGGAGGATGAAGAGATTCCCTTCTCATAAGATTCCAAACAAAATCATTATAACTTTTAAAAAGAAATCTACTATAGGAACAAAAGATCTTAAACTGATTGCTTTATTAGCTTTTGACATTCCTATTTATGAAAAGTATGAAAGATAGGTTGCATTGTACTTATGTGCAACATTTATTTATTTATTTACCTATCCTACTCTAATTGAACAAAATAAAATGTCCTTCAAGTATAGGAATACTTCCAGTGAAGCCATGTGCGTAACAGGGTTAGAAGTATATCCATACTCAGATTTAAAAGATAAATTTTAATGCATACCAGAGTATGAAGGACTAGTTGCTTTGATGATGAGATCAAGCAATAAATAAAAGAGTGGTGTCACCTAATAACTAATTGAAACCATATTTCAGTAGGATCACTATATTCTTGTTTATCTTCTTTGTTTAGGTCACACCGAATGTCCTCCTCTACCATGCAATGCAGATTATCCTCTTCAAGATGATTGGTCTTTGGAGTACATACAGGATCTGTTGAGAGGCATGATAAGGACTCCTCAATATCAGGTTCCACTGGTTTCTCTTCATTGAATTCTATCCATGATTATTTATTCCTCGTTGAGAAGGTGAATCTGAAGAGTTACGAACTCTCCTTTGAAGACCATCAATAGTGTTCTTGTCCTCATCACTGTCACAAATCTCATATTTGCATTCATCCTGAACACAAGCCTTGCATGCTGAAGGGTTTGAACTTTCACCTTTAAAGCCTTCTTGAGGAGGTGAACTCGAAACAAAATTTATGTTTGGAACTTTTTCCTTTGTCTCCACGACTTTGGAATTTTCTCCATCAATTCGTTCATAGCCAAGACCACAATACTTGGGTCTTTCTTCAACAATAATAGGCTCAACAATGCCTTGTGCATGCTTGCCCAAATCTTTACCTTCATATCCCATTTTAAACAAAAACTTGGACCCTATTCCTCTTGTGTGACTCTCAAAACCACCAAAACATTCATCTTTAGAGGAATTAGAAGATAAACTAACACTGCATACCTTATGTTCACGCATGTACTTGGTAAGGGTTTCCTTTGCCTCATGGAGTTGAATCTCCATCTCATGCAACCTTTGCAAAAGCTGGTCTTTCTCCTGCTTCATAGCCATCAACTGCTCTTCAAGGGCAATGCTCTTATTCCTTTCTTCATACATCTCTTTCATCAAATCTCTCATAGTTCGCAACTCTTCTTTAGATAATGAAAATGTATGAGAACTACCCATGCTTGAAGCTTCTGCCATCCTTGCAAACTTCAACACAAAACTTGCACAAAAACCAATACTGAAATCTTCAAGCTATCAATGGCAAACACATGAGCGAAACAAACGTATGCTCTGATACCATTTGATCTGAAAATAGAAGGCTGACTTGTTATGCTATGCAAGCACCCCTACTTCATTAAAATAAACTTTACAGGACCTTGCTTCATGTGTTAAAATATGCAATATAAACTTATGTGTTAAGTTCATGCTTCTTCCTTTAAGTGTTTATGTATGAGGAAATGTTCTTGTGAATGGTTAAATATGTACTTCAAATAGATACACAACAACAATACTTGCAGCAAATAAACCTTCAAACGCACAACAAGAACAACATGATAAAGGAGTTCACCCCCCTCCGAGCTACATCTCCTTGAGCCTCCATAATGGACTTGGCTCTCTGCGATTAATTAGTCAAAAGTTCTTTTACAAGCTACTGCTCAACTCCAATGGAAAAAACAGACTGTACCATTGAGATCAGAACACATAAAAACCCCAAAAATGACTAATAGAACTCTGAAAACGGATCATGGTTCATCCGGGCATGATCTCTTCTACATGTGGCCATAAGCTTCCTTAAGCTTCTCTTTGGAAAAAACACCTGTAAAAGTTCTCAACAGTCTCTGAAACCTGTCCCAATGTGTTCAGAGCATATCAATTAGCCAAAAATGATTATTCAATCACAGAAAACAAACATAGGCTCACCAAACCATGTCCTCCATCAAAGGGGTCTTCAAGCTCCCTGGAGCTTCTTGAAACTTCAATGGTGAAAAACTTGCAGAAGAAGTCTTCAAATGGCTGTGAAAGAGGCACCAATGGATCCAGCACATCCAAAAGCCCCTAGCTGGGATTTTACGGCACCTCAATCGGCCAAACGATGAAGAAGTTAGGCCTCCTCCATTTTCCTCCTTCAACTTTGCTGGAACTGGTTCTACAAAACGCACCTCTGTGTGCATGAACCCAGAACACGCTCCAAAACGCGCGTTATAACCTGGCACCGGGTGCAACCGCGCCAACGGTGAAAACCGTAGAACAGTTAGGGCGCCTCCAGCCCCCAACCGCCTAGCTCTCGGGCATATGGTCCATAAAACCTCGGGCTAAATCAAAAGGAGCTTAACGGTTATAAAACCCCGCATAACCGTTGGTCCGTTATGTTAACCGTGGGTTTAAACACAAGTCCTGCGCCCAACAATCATAGCGCAAAACCGTGGGTCCAACAAACCAAACCACGTGCACAAATGTTAACCGCACATATACGGTGGTTACATATAACAATCCACAAACTGTGTGGTAAACAATTGTAAACCCCAGCGCAAATGTTTAATCGGGCGCCGCATTAAATAGAACAGGGTCATATTACATTGTAAAACGACCATGGGTTTACATTTGAAATACATTACCCCGCGCGCGCACCAATACGGAGGGTATGGTCATGTGTAAACATAGTGTGACCGGGCGCTGGGGCTAAGCCCCAGCCCCGACCCCCGCGCCAATACAATATAACTTCACTTTAAATACAAGTTTAAACCTATGGTTATTAAAACCAAAGGCGTGGCGCGTTGACGGACTGCCCTTTGTTAAAACTTTGTGTAGTGTGGAGAGGTCCGAGGGTCGAACCCCGCGGCCTCCAAATAATTTTAATAAACCACACAAACACCAACAACCAATAAATGGGTGCCACATGGCAGCCCTTCATTGGGCCACGTGGCACCTTTCCATTCGCCTAAAATATGCCACTTGTCACCATATTACTCGCCCAAAGTCAACCAATCGAAGATTTCCACGCCACCTGCCACATCGACTATGCGGTCGCCATGTCATCATGATGGTACAACCCTCCACGTGGCCGTACAGACTGTACGGACAGGTACAATTAGCATCCCAATTTTTTTACCTGTTTGGCTCGGCGAACAGATCGCGATATCTTCTCCATACGGAATCCGTTTGAGAAAGTAAATATACCGCCAGAATCAGGAAGACCAGACGGACGCAATGGCACCATTTTCGTCGCATTCCGAGCAATTTGTAAATTGAGCAAAATTTAGAGCCCTGGTCCAGATTTTGATCATTAGAGGCTCATGAAATAAAAAGATGAACTTAAGATCTATCTCCTGGAGCAACTAAACTAACAAGTGGAATGCTCCATTAAAGCTCATGTATGGTGAAATATGGAGATCCAACTGTTCCTGCATTACCAGACTTTGCAACAAATTCGAATAGTGAAATCAAACAAAATATAATGAAATTAAAATAACAAATACATGAAATGAAAATCTACACTAACAATTTACAATAAGCTTACCAAGATGAATCGGTGGCCCTTGCCGATGCTAACATGGAAGATTTTAGATCACCAGATGTTAACTTCTAAGAGAGACAAAATCACTGAATTAAATCTTGCATTAATCTCCAACAAGTAGGTTTACAAAAAGAGTCTTCTCATGAATTCATTCTATATCATAACAATTCTCCTTTAAGAACCATTCTTACATCATGATAATTCCTCTTTAATCAAACCTATGAGGCCTTATTTATACATAAAATCCATGGAGGAATGGATGAAACTGAATCCCCAAACTAAGAAAACAAATTTTACAATTTTAGGATAAATCCCAAAAATCTATGTTTTTTAACAATTTGGGCAGATTCGAGTTAGTCCCCTACCCATATCTCCCAAAAAAATTCCAATTTTGAAACATAGCCCAATTTTTATTCAATTTATTGTACTTTGGACAAAACCCATGTTTTAGAATTTCTAGATCTGATACCATATGCACGAAAATCGAGGTGCAAGTTGGCAGTTTGAGTTTTTTTTTTATAATTTTGGCAGAATCATTACCCTTGCGCTGGAGGTCTACACGTGCAAGTTGGGGGAATTCTGACTCACATGTCCTCATGAAAACATCATTCTGGACAAAACCCATGTGCCCGATTTTCCTCTATAAGCTTTCCAAAATTTTGAATTATTTCTAGTACCGGATTAGCACAGGCTGGTACCGGAATAGGTGGAGCCTTGGTTCCGGAATAGACTGGGTACCAAATCATGCTTTTTAAGAGTCAAAGTGATTAGTATCATACATAATCAATAATTTAATCGAAATAACTCAATAAAACTAAACAAATCATGCTTTAATCATAAGTTACCACTTATGTGCACAGGCTGGTACTGAAATAGGTGGAGCCTTGGTACCGGAATAGACTGGGTACCAGATCATGCTTCCTAAGAGTCAAAGTGATTAATATCATACATAATCAATCATTTAATCGAATTAACTCAATAAAACTAAACAAATCATGTTTAATCATAAGTTACCTCTTATGCACGTGAATAAGGTCCTCGAGTGTATTATGGAGGAAACCATCAATTAGATACAAATGGAATAGGTAAAATAGGCTCAAGTAGAAGGTAATATAGGGCATTAGAAGTGTCAAAATGGAGACTCAACAAACTTGTCGAAGGAGGAGCACAAGACGAAGTGGAGATCAAGGTATCTTGGCCCACTTTTGGGTCTTTTTTGGGTTTTTGGGGATAATGTAACATGATTGGGATGTCGGCCCGTGGGTTTTACCTATGTTTAGGCCTATTTTGTAAATTATAAATAGAAGGCTAGGCAATGTAGAAATAGAACTAGTAGGCCGGTAAGATAAGTGCTAAAGGCTAAGTGCTAGTGTGGATTGTAAGAGCTTTGTGCATTCTATGTAAGACTTGCAGAGCTGAGTGCAAGTTCTTTTGCGAAACTGTAGAAGGCTTTGTGCTGTAACGAAAGGAAGAAAGATCTAGCGAGCTGCACAGATATTATGTGCTGTGTGGAGTAAGGGTTTTGAGGCTCTGTGATTGTAACTGATTGACTGAAGAATCTAAAGAAGAAGAGTTGGTGGACATAGCCCTAGGGTGGGGGTGAACCACGTAAATCCTGTGTTATGATTCTTTGTGCTTTGCCTTATGTGATTTACATGTTATTTTCTAAGTGCTTGGATGTATTTAGATAAATCTACTTATGATTTGTGCTTATTATATGTGAGAATATTAGATCTAATATATATGGTTATATTTAGTACCTGATCTACTTGATATGATCTATTTTCCTATGCTAAGTGCTTGAATATAATAGATTAGTGTGAGTACTGCGAAGCTCTGTTCTATTAGCGAAGTGGATTTTGCTTGTATATTGAGGAATTGATGGTGCTGAGTGCTTTATTAAGTGTTAGAATCATAGTTATGTGTTCCAGCTAAGGTTGCAAACACCTGAGTCTTGCAACCACCCCTGCCTCTACCTCGGGTGAGACTTCATCTTCTTCGTAGGTGTTTCCAAAAGGGTCGGTAGTTAGGGATTTGTTGGTGCGCTGTTGTAGCATTGAAACCTGGGTCTTCCCTTGTGCCAACAAATGGTTCCATTGTCGGGACCTGAAACTATGATTGTTGGGAACTAAGAAAGAAGAAGTTATGTGCAAAGATTCATCCTGAAATTGTGGAAGCTCTGTGCGTAGATCTGTTCCCTATCGCGCAGTATTCTACTTGATTTATAAATCTCTGTGCTAAAGAAAGAAGCTCGATCTGAAGAAAGGAGATCGGATTTGAATAAAAGAGGTAAGATCCAGAACCTTTGTGCCCTAAGAAAGGTAAAGTGAGAATTCTTGATTAAAAAGAGGTAAGATCGGTAAGCTCTGTGCTCTGATAAAGGTAAGAATAGTTAAAAAATTTAGATCTAGAAGCTTTGTTCTCTCTAGAAGTAATATAAGTATAAATTTGTGTTTCTAGAGTATGGATCTATGTTTGATTGATAGGATCTATCCTAGCTTGAAAACTAGGGTATTAATAGATGAAAGAAGATTTGATATGAGTAGATCTGATAAGAATAGTGAACGATATGTTATACCTATGCATAGAAAGAATGTTTGGACTAACGAGTGGATGCAGGATACTAGAAATAATTTGTTGTAGGTTAGCTACCATGATCCTAGTGCGCAGTACAGAAGAGGCTGAGGATCATTTAAAAGAAAGAGAGAATTAACCCTCTGTTACAATTGCAGAAGACCGGGACATCTGGCTAAGGAATTCCCTGGTGGAAGACCTAGTTGCCTCTATTGTAAGGCTCTAGACCATGAAGTATTGGATTTCCCTAGAATGATTTCTAAGATTGAAAGAATGAATCTGAATCAAGAGAACCCTAAGGCAGATCGATAAACTGAGATTATGGCAGAATACCAGAAAGGATCCGAGAAAGCATTGCTACAGATAAAAGAAACCCTGAATAAACACCGACATGTCAGATTATCAGAGATATTCAAAGGAAAAGAATGCATCGAAGCAAGAATAGGAGACTTCGACATTGACTGTGTTTTAGATGAGGAAACACAGGTGAATGTCATGACCGAGAGAACTTGGGAAGCTATAGGGAGGCCTACTATGACTCCCTCATTAGGAGGAATAGGGTTATTCAGAGGAAAACTGGTAAACCTATGTGGAAGGCTCGCCCATATACCTATGACTATCAAGGGAAATTCGACGGAGGGAGATTTTGAGATTATTAAATTTTTTGAAGACCGCACCCCATTTACCATGTTAATAGGAAAGCCTTGGATTGACAGAGATCAATCCAGACGAAAGAAAGAAGAAGAAGTCTTGGAACAGAAGAAACAGGAGTTAAAATATTTCATGACCAGAAGGATCACACACTTGGTCGAATAACAGGAGAATAGATCGAAGCTATTTAACACTAGAAAGCTAGATGTCGAAGCTACAAGAACATTAGAAGACTCATAGGAGACTGAAGTACCTATCTTGGATAAAAAAGAGGTGTTACCCCTAAGTCCTAGGAGAGAATATCAACAGCGCGAAGTCACTAAGACCATAGAAGATAAGAATCAGAATGGAAAATGAACTACCCAGACAAATCTCACTAGAAAGAAGTCTAGAAAGCAAAGTAAGAAGAGAGCTAAGTTGCAGAAGGTTCCAGAGGGAACTTCGCAGACAGAAAATTTGTAGAATTGGAGCTTTGTCGGGATATCAGAACAACGACATGGCACTTCTCCATGGTGAAGCAATATAGCCATTGGGGATATTATAACCATTCAATCGACGCTCCGAACGGGCATAAAGGCAATAAAGGTTCATCATCAGACTATTAGACCGCGCCATAACGAATCAAACAAGAGTTAATGGAGGCTCATAATCGTTGCAAGCGAACCTTTGTCAAGTTACCTATATATCTCATCATGCCATGCACCGAGAACACTTTTTCTAGCTGATAATTTTGATCCCATAGACTAAATTACTATTGTATACAATGATCATTGGACTCTTGCCGATTATTATAGTGCAGTATCTAAGCTAACTTGACCCAATATTATTCATCTCGAGTGCAGATGTCCAACGAGCTCACCGCAGTTCAAGAATCAGTAACAGAAGTAATCCTCGACTTGATGACTGAGAGAGTCATGTCAATGTCTAAAGGTATCCATGCTTCATCTAAAACAGTCGTGCAAGCATATCCGTCCACTGCTCGAGCTGGACCATCACGACCAGTAGATGAAAAGTGAACACAGAGACGATTTCACGAATGCCAAGATGATTCCGAGTATTTTACCTACCTATATACCACCCCTGAGCGGCGCAATCAATCAAGATAGTGTGCCCAGAGAGTTTGATTACACTTTGGTAACTGCCTACCTCCCGAAAAGGATACGTGCAGTGCACACAAACCAAGACAAGATCGTAGCATTGAAGTTTAGTGACTTCAACCTTGGCAACAGGAAGGTATATAACATGCTCGCCCCACATAATTATCTGACCAGGACCAAAGGAAAGAACTTGAAGATCGTTCCCCAGTCATGGACCATGAACCTCGCGCAGTCCACACTGCTTTATGTCATGAAGATTCCTCACTTCTGAAGGCACCAAGAAGTGAATGCATGTGTCAAAATGCTATTGTCCTACTACCATGGAGGATATTTATGGTTAAACTGTCATATCACAGTGGATCCGACGTTGATAAATTGAATCACAAGGTTAAGCATGAAAGGCCTTGACCCACAGGATTTCTACCCTGGAAAATCCATGGATCGCACTCTTGCGCAGAATATTAAAGAAACCTATGGAGATGTTGAGAAGGGAACACGAGGTTATAAGGTAGCCTCTATCCAGAACAACGTAGTGCACCTTTCCTGTCAATTAATTGTAAGAAAGTTAGTTTGCAATAACTGACCCACCCAAGTGATTGGATTTGTAGTTGACCTTGCAGGGAAGTGCGTGGAGGGCCTAGAAATGAATTGGGCAAAGTGCCTTATGGACCAGTTGGAACTAGATTGCAAGGAAGTGAAATATCAGGGATACGGATTCCACTTCAGTTGGCTTATTATACTGATCTCTTTCATCGCATGGGAGATGCCGAAAGGTGCGATCTTTCTGGACATCGAGCCCTTTGAACCTATGGCCACGAAGTTCAGCATGCTATGGTACTATAGAGACATGAACAAGCAATGGAAGTTGAATGCCATGTTCCACACATATTACAACCAGTTGAAGACAACCATCCAGTTTGAGCCGCATATAACCCTGAACAGTCTCCACCATTTCAGACCTTTAATGAAGTTCAGTGCGAACCGCCATTTCATCTATATCATAGCGCAAGATGACGAAAACAAGGAACAATTGTAGTCTTACTACAAGCTGACGAAGGAGGAATTAGAGTTGATCACCAAGGACTGGTCGATGGACTTACTCATTCTAGCAGACCCTGCGGAGATGTCCAACTTAGACAGTCCAAAAGGAGCGCATGTTACACCTGGACCTAGAAAGATAAAGAAGACTGAAGAGGTCCATGATTTAGATAGTGCATCTGTGAAGACCACTTCCATCTCAACAAAGCAAGGAGGAGATGGTGGAGAGATAGACGACGTAGAAGTTGAACAGAAGAAAGGAGAGGTTACACCACCTAGAGATGAGGAGGACTCCTTGAAGAAAAGGAAGGTTTCCTCTCCAAAACCTTCTTCAAAGAAGAAATCAAAAGAATCTATGACTAAAATGCAGACCACCCTCACCTCAGATGACTTCAACTTCATCATCGCAGCACTGAACGATGATTCGCTGGAGATAGCAGAAAAGCAAGAAGCTCAGCATGAAGAGATATACAGTCGTATCAAGGTTTAACTTTGAGGGATGCAACAGGCACTACAGTCTAGCCACGCAGTTTCCACTACGCCTCCGCCATTGGGGACACCAGAACTGGGAGATGAGCCAACTCAACTCCACCAGATCACTGATACAATCAAAGCTCGCCTTCAATGAGCACAGGAGGAGACAATGCAAGCCACCTAGGCTTTAGCACAAGCATAGAAAGACCTTCTAGAGTAGTGCAGTACTACAGAATGAGAGAAGGTCACCCTCCAGGTAAAGTTTGATGAAGAAAAAGATCAGTTGCATAAAGAAAAGGAACATTTGCTCGCAGAGAAACTCGAAGTAAAGGAAAGGGTCACCAAAGCACTTCACTTTATGATAGTTGTTGAAGTAAAGGCTGAAGAGAGAGTTCCACAACAGGTGGAACAACTCGAAGACGTAATTCAACAATTACAACAATGCATAGCAGACTTGGAACTCTGCACTATTCCCGAGACCCCTGAATATGTAAGAGACCAAAGGGAAGCAACTGCCTGCAACGCAGTTGACAGACTAAAAGCTCTTTGCTTGGAGTTCAAGCAGTTGAGTCACCGCAACGCCCAAACATATGAAAACCTCACGGAGAAACTAGAGTTACAGGCGCTGGAGTCGCAACTCCAGGAAGAAAAGCAGCATGCAGACACACTACAGGTGCAACTAAAATATCTGTAAGTTGTAGACATAATGAAGAGGTCTCATGAGAAATGCATAGGCCAACAACAGATCCATACGATCCAGAGAAAAGTTATGGAAGTTAATCAATGGCTCCAACCTTTGAAAGATAAGGCATGTCATATCTTTACAGAGGTTGAAAGCCGAGGATTATAGCTATAACAGGTTGTTAACGCAATAGAACAATGCCTAGAAGGGTCGGTAAACGACGCAGTGATCTAGGAGTTCATCAAGCAAGAGGTCATTGCATAGCAGCAGGTTGAAGCAACTTGAGAAAAACTTGAGGCCTTTGAAGCATAACTGATCAGACCATAGTGACTTGGGACGAGTCATAGGTGAGTGTTGGGGGCCTGTTGGCCCTTGAACAAGTTTTGAGATATTCTTGGTCATACTGACCTATGTTGGGACTTCGACAGCCTGTCAAAGGAGGAACACAAGACGAAGCGGAGATCAAGGGATCTCGGCCCACTTTTGGGTCCTTTTCGGGATTTTGGGGATAATGTAACGGGATTGGGATGTCGTCCCATGGGTTTTACCCATGTTTAGGCCTATTTTGTAAAGTATAAATAGAAGGCTAGGCAATGTAGAAAGAGAACTAGTAGGTCAGTAAGCTAAGTGCTAAAGGCTAAGTGCTAGTGTGGATTGTAAGGGCTTTGTGAATTTTGTGTAAGACTTGCAGAGCTGAGTGCAAGTCCTTGTGCGAGATTGTAGAAGTCTTTGTGTTGTAATGCAAGGAAGAAGGATCTAGCGAGCTACGCAGATATTTTGTCCTGTGTGGAGTAAGGGTTTTTAGGCTTTGTGCTTGTAACCGATTAAATAAAGACTATAAAGAAGAAGAGTTGGTGGACGTAGCCCTAGGGTGGGGGTGAACAATGTAAATCTTGTGTTATGATTCTTTGTGCTTTGTCTTATGTGATTTACATATTATTTGCTAAGTGCTTGAATGTATTTAGATAAATCTACTTATGCTTTGTGATTATTATATGTGAGAATGTTAGATCTAATCTATATGGTTATATTTAGTGCCTGATCTACTCGATCTGATCTATTTTCCTATGCTAAGTGCTTGAATACAGTAGATTAGTGTGAGTACTGTGAAGCTCTGTTCTATTAGCGAAGTGGATATTGCTTGCATATTGAGGAACTGACGGTGTTGAGTTCTCTATTAAGTGTTAGAATCATAGATATGTGTCCCAACTAAGGTTGAAAACACCTAAGTCTTGCAACCACCCTTCCCTCTACCTTGCGTGATACTTCATCTGCTCTGCAGGTGTTACCAAAAGGGCCGACAGTTAGGGCTTTGTTGGTGTGTTGTTGTAGCGTTGAAGCCCGGGCCTGCCCCTGTGCCAACAATAACTTACCTTCAAGTGATGCTATACCTCTTTCATTGACATGAATGCATTTAGGAGTTCTTTGTTGTGTACTGCTCAAAATAGGTAGGGATGATGAACCCATATTTTGACACTCTTCAACTCCCTGTTGTAGAGTTAACAATGTTGTCGTTCTTACCTCTTCAATCACTGACAGCTCAACTGTGGGAGGAGAGTGGACATGGGATTGTCTATTTTCTGGAACATTTGACTATCCAACAAGATATTGCACCACATAACCTTCTTCACCAAAATGTTTACACTAGTTGCTTCTCTAATTTCATCCATTTTATAATCAGCTCCAAGCAAATCCCCCATCATCTGGTCATCCACAAAAAGTTGTCTTGATGAGATATTGTTTGGATTTCTCTATAATGAACTCTTGCGCTTTTCTTCTAGTGATGGAAGAGAAAAAATAGTGGCATATATTCCTCTAGAAATTGAATTTCCCTCTTCTGAAACCCTATTCTTTGACATACAAACCTCTTCTTTTTCTCTTTCTTCTTATACCTTTTCAATCGATTTCTTTTTTCTTGAGGAATTTATTTCTTGACTCTAGTGGTTCCCCAAGTTTAAAGATAAAAATTAGCTTCTAAACACCCACCACAAATTTGTCTTTGTATTATGTAATAAGTCACAACCAAGTGGAGAATTGTTTTTTTGTATTACAAAATAAGACACATCTAATAACTCTAATTCCAATTCCAATTTCACTTGGAGAAATGTGTCTTCCAATTCCAAGAAGACACAAGAAGATACAAACAACAATTCCAATTGCACTTGGACAAATCTGTCTTCCAATTCCAAGAAGATACAAACAAGAATTCAAATTGCACTTGGAAAAATTTGTCTTCCAATTCGAAGTAGACACAAGAAGATACAAACAAAAATTCCAATTGCACTTGGACAAATTTGTCTTCAAATTCCAAGATGACGCAAGAAGATACAGATAACAATTTCAACTGCACTTGGACAAATTTTTATTCCAATTACAAGAATACACAAGAAGATACAAACAACAATTCCAATTGCACTTGGATGGATTTGTCTTCCGATTCCAAGAAGACACAAGTAGATACAAACAACAATTCCAATTGCAATTGACAATTTTGTCTTCCAAATTTTCCTAAAATGGTATGGAAATAGCACAAAAGTCTTTATGAATCTAACAAGGACACTAAAATAAGTAAGACATGTCTAAAATAAGTAAAATTTGTCTATGCGGGTTGTTTTTGTCTAAAGTTGTCGTTGTATTTTTGTTGGCCATGAGATAGATGAATTGGGGTGAGCTTGGCACCAAAAAATGCCCATCACGAATGCATGAGTGCTCCTAGAATGTGTGCATACTAAAGAGCATATGCATTCTAGGAACACACGTGCATTCCTACTGAGCATAAACAATCAATATCTACAGCTCAATCAAATCATAGGAGCATGTGCACACTCTTAATGCAACATATATAACATTAAATATACACCAAACCTATTTATGAATAAATATGTATAGGGGTATGGGTACAACTAATGCCTAAGGGGTTAGGATTGAAAGTGTTTTTAAGGATAGAGCAATGGCTAGAGCACCAAGATGTGGGTGATGTGGGTACAAATGTTTTACACAAGGTATATGCATAGTGCACTCAGGGCTCGAGTGAAGACAGGGTTAAGGATTAAGTATAATTTATGCCTAGGATTAGATGGATATAGGGGGGTCTATGTCATGGTATACGTCAAGATCTAGGTCAATGTCTAAATATAGATCTAGATATATGTGATGGTCTATGTCATGGTATATGTCAAGCTTTGGGTCATTGTCTAAATCTATCTCTAGATATATGTCATGATCTAGGTCATGGTCTAGGTATATGTCATGATCTACATCATGGTCATCGTATAGGTCTAGGTCATTCTCCAGGTCTTACCATGTCTAGGTATTGCTATGTCTAGGTTTAGTTCTAGTTCTTAACATGTCTAGGTCAAGGTAATTTCTTTCCTTGCGATGTAGGGAGGAAGGATGCAGAGAGAGAAAGAAAGAGAGTGTGAGAGGGGGAGAGGGGAAGTAAAAGAGAGTGAGGGACAAGGAGAGGTGGGGGGTATATAGTGAGAGAGTGAGAGTATGGGGGATCTATGTCATGGTCTATGTGAATCTCTAGGTCATCGCCTAACTCTAGATCTAGCTCTATGTCATGGTCTAGGTTATGGTCTATGTCAAGCTCTAGGTAATTGTCTAAATATATCTCTATCTTTATGTCATGGTATAGGTCATGGTCTAGGTCTATGTCATGGTCTACATCATGGTCAGCATATAGGTCTAGGTCATACTCCAGGTCTTTCCATGTCTAGGTCAAGGCCATTTCTTTCCTTATGATGTAGGAAGGGGGGATGCGGAGAGAAGAAGAAAGAGAGTGTGAGAGGGGGAGAGCGGAAGAAAAAGAGAGTGAGGGATAGGGATACAAAGAGGGGAGGTAGAGAGTGATAGAGTGAGAGGAAGGGGGGAAAAAGAGGGAAGGGGGTTTGGATAGATGAAAAGAGAGCAAGGTGGGTAGAGTGGGGGAGAGAAGGGGATATAGGGAGTGAGAGAGAGGTGATTAGATGCAAGAGGTAAAGATATAATGTGATAGAGATGGATTGTTTGAGAGTGTGATAGGGTAGGAGAGGAAGACCAAGAGGTGGGGTTAGAGAGAGAGAGAGGTCGGAGATAGAGTGAGAGTGAGACTAACAACAAAGAGAGAGAGAAAGAGGTGGTATATGTAGGAGACAAAGAGGGTAGATATATTGGGAGGGAGGGACAAAGGGGAAGAGAAAGGAGGAGAGAGATAGATAGAGAGAGGAAGAGACTTGGAGAGGGAGAGAGATTCAAACATTGATTATGTATAAACAACATCGAATCAACTATAAGATTATTCTTATATTAAAATAGAAAATCATAATCAATGTACCATAATCATCATTAAATCTTGTGAGATCATTATTAAACCATAGGTGAACGGTCATATCCATAAAATATCATTATAAAATAAGAGGTATAGGAATAATTCACTTAGGTATTGGGTGTGCATGGGGTTAAGGGCAGAGTATAGGTTATGTGTATGCTTAGATGGAGCTAGGGGGGTCTCGATGATGTTCTAGGTCTAGTTCATAGTCTAGGTCATGGTCATGTTCATATAAGTATTCATATAAGTAATCCATTGGAACAAGAACAAAAACTTAATTCTCACCTTACATGCGAGGCTACATTTCTTTGTTGCACATATTCTTTATTCGTTGTGAGAAATGCCTAACATTTAGATGGAAAGAGAGAGGGAGGGAGGTAAAACTAGAGGAAAAGAGAAGGAGGTAGGGAGGGAGAGATAGAGAGAGAGGAAAAGAGAGAGTGAGAGTGAGACTAACAACAATGAGAGAGATAC
>SNQJ01S0087169.1:33818-57360 GCA_010110895.2 Picea sitchensis | reverse complement strand
TCTAGATCTAGGTATTTCCATGCCTTGTGATGTCCAAATTTTTCCACATCTAGGTCTTACCATGTATAAGAGCGTGAGGGAGAAAGAGAGAGGGAGACATACAAGGGGGGTAGAGAGGGAGAGTGAGAGTGATATAGAGCGGGTGGGGTGGGTAGATGTAGGAGAGGGAGGAAAAAGATAGGTAAGGAAGGAAATTTTTTTTTTAGGAGCTCACACATGTTCCTAGAGAGTGTGTGCACTCTTTTTTGAATTCAATTTTTTTGGGTGGGATTGCGAAGGTGTATGATGACTTGGTTGTGGCTCGGATTTAGGTTCGATATGACAAACCTAGTGGTTCGATCTACAAATTCATAAAAACCTCCATTTTTGTGAATAACCCTCTATATCTTTGTCTTTGACATTATTTTTCTATAAGCTAAACAATTCAGTTTTCAATCAAATTATAGACATAAATCAAGTCTAATATGTAGATTTCAAATATTTATTTTAAAAAAAAATTATTACTGTTTACTATTTTATTCTATTTTTGTCTTCACATATATCAAAATACTAGAATACAAATCTCTCTTATTTCTACTAAAACATTTTCTCGTCTTAACCATTTCTCAAATGAGTTATATGCGACACTAGAGGACACCGATACCTATGATCTAAAAAAAATGTTTTGAACATGTTAAGAACGTTTTAGCCAGCACAAAAGAAGTTGTAATTTTAGGCATATGTTGTATTTGATAATTTTAAAAATATATAAAATTAATATAAAAAATTTCCATTTTTTTTTCCAAAAAATACACGCCACAAGAAAAATGGGTTCTCTACAAGTATACAAGTATCTAGTTGGTTCTCTGCTTCATTTCAAAAATTTGTATACTCGCAGAGAACCCATTTTCTTGTGCTATGTATTTTTTGGAAAAAAAAAATTGGAATTTTTTTTTCGGAAATTTCTGATATTAATTTTATATATTTTTTAAATTATCAAAGACAACATATGCCTAAAATTACAACGTCTTTTGTACAGTCTAAAACGCTCTTAACATGATCAAAACATTTTTTTTAGATCCCAGGTATTGGTCTCTTATAGTGCCACATATAACACATTTGATAAATGGTTAAGATGAGGAAAACCACCATACGACTTGGAGGGAGCATACTCTGAGAGAGTAGGATTCTCCCTTGTTCATAAGGTACAAGACTAGAAATGCTAAGGACAAGGTCGAAAGAGACATCACCCCCCAGAAGAAGAGTGGGATTGACTGAAGACTGCATCGACAATTTCACTTCCTTAGACTTGTCACTCTCTAAGAGAAGAGTGGGATTGACCGAAAAAATTTAACCAAAAAAACACAATAGTACATATGTATTTAATTTGAATACTAAAGAATTCACAAAACTTATGGAAGTATAAAGTGAAAAAAAATTCTAAAAAGATCACTGACCTCTTTTGAATTCATTTTTCCCTACACTTTTCATCCATAAATCACAGTTATTTATTTTTCACATATGCAATCCTTCTTAGATTTCCAAAGAATAATGTTGTAACTGGTCATTTTGTCCACTTAATATTTTTCAAAGGAATTAAAATTTGATATTCAAACATTAATATTTATCTTATAACAATATAAATATTGTACACTAAAAAGCAAGTGCATAGTTTGGTAATTTATAAGAATATGTATAAATTATCTCTTTGCATATTTCATTCACTTACTAACCTACCACCTATATGGGACTAGATCCAAGCCAATCTCTAAATTAAGCATTAACTCTAACATCGTAGTGAAGGTGTGGCAAGGCCCAAAAATATCCTCATTTAATTTGACCCCAAATATGTGTGTTGAGAAGTGGTTTGTAGACAAGAAGTGTTGTGTATACCCATGACACTAATCTAATGCATTATCATCTAGCTATTATACAACATGTGTAAAGTTCTTAACGTTTGTTGAGGAAATCGAGCCTAGAAATAGATCTTCAAGATTGGGATCTAAGAATCTACTTTCTCCCCATTCAGAAAATAATTGAGAGAGAAAGAGTACTAAGGATCTAACTAGAGCCCTATATAAGACTATGATTTGGTGATCAAATCAAGCATTGTTTTTTCTCAACATTCTATTACGCCATCTCTAAAATCATAGGCCAATTTTGTGAGTTTTAGATGTTTCAAAATTTTCTACATGATATTAAAATATTTTCCATGGTAGAGAATGTTGTATATAGTGCAAATAAAAAAAAGGAAAAATTTTAAAATATCATCCATCTTACATACACGTGGCTCTAGGAGGAAATTAGAGTTCCTTTAGCTATATTAGTCTAAAAGGAAATAAGGTATTCCCATGTTAGAATCGTGAAAGTTTGAGGTTCTTAAGGGTTGCAGAATCTAATGAATAGAACAAAAAAAACTACTAAGTCAAGCTTAGGAACTTTGATACCAATGATATGTTAAGCAACAGGTCGTAGATTTTAACAATTAACCTACAATCCAATATCGTAGGAACTTTTTGTGTAGCTAGTACCAACAACCTACAATCCAATATCAATAGAAACATGTGACTTGGCAATGGAAGAAATGTCATGAAGCTTGGAAAGGGTGGAGATGTCCTGAAGAAATCCCATATAGGTGGTAGGTTAGTAAGTGAATGAAAAATGCAAAGAGATAATTTATACAGATTCTTATAAATTACCAAACTATGCACTTTCTTTTTAGTGTACAATATTTGTATTGTTATATCAATGTTTGAATATCAAATTTTAATTCATTTTCAAAATATTAAGTGGACAAAAAGACCAGTTACAACATTATTCTTTGGAAATCTAAGAAGGATTGCATATGTGAAAAATAAAAAAACTGTGATTTATGGATGAAAAGTGTAGAGAAAAATGAATTCAAAAGAGGTCAGTGATTTTTTTAGAATTTTTTTTCACTTTATACTTCCATACGTTTTGTGCATTCTTTAGTATTCAAATTAAATAGATATGTAATATAGTTTTCTTTTGGTTAAATTTTTTTCGGTCGATCCCACTCTTCTCTTGGAGAGTGACAAGTTTAAGGAAGTGACGTTGCCGATGCCGTCTTCAGTCAATCCCACTCTTCTTTTGGGGGGTGATGTGTCTTTCAACCTTGTCCTTAGAATTTCTAGTCTTGTACCTTCTGAACAAGGGAGCATCCTACTCTCTCTGAGTACGCTCCCTCCAAATCCTACGGTGGTTTCCTTTTATTGGAATGATCTTGTAGAGCCTCAAATTCCTTCTTCTACACCCTTTCAGATAAGGGAATTCTTCGATATATTGTAGATAAGGTAGCCTATGAAAGTATTTTATCCTCCTCGAATTGGAAATATTTGGGTTTTCCCAAGCTTGTGTCAGATATATGTGACTTGCTGACTTTCGACAAAATTCATGCACAGGATCCTTGGCCTCCCCCATGATATGATGCTTAGAAAAACATCACCGAGTCTTGTTTAAGATCTTTTCCGACTCTCTCAAAAAGAGAAAATATTTCCGAGTAAACTTGTCTCTTTCACACTCGTAAAATGGATTTGAAAGGAAGACTTTCACATTATAATCCTATCACCTCAACAGTTTGAATCATCAACCAAGCATATCCTTGTTTATATATTTTACAACTTGACACCCTATACCCCAAGAGGAAAAATTCCCCCGAGTGTCCATATCCTGCATGGACCTCCTTGCATTGAGCATAGGTATGGTCCACTGTTGGAACTAGTTGCTTTCTCGTGACACTCGTTTCCTCCTCTGTATCATAGCATTCATTTGACTATGAAAAAACAAAAAAATCTGGGCGGGAAAAGAATATTATATTATGTTGGCAGCAGTTGTGTCTCCTTTGAACAGAGAAGAAATTTTTGAGTCCACTTGTCATCAAAATTTTGGGTGTAGCATGAGCTTAGGAAGCTAAGCTTGTTACTTAGAGTTTACTCCCCCGACTGGTTACTCTTCCAGTCCATATGGAGATTTTGATTGGTGCCTCTTACATGAAAAAGTTTCATCAATGAGTCTATGTTGCTAGAGTCATCCATATGTCTCATGCTCTTGTTCAAAGGATGTTGATCATCTAGTGTCGACCATTTCTTAGAACTCTTGACTTTGCATGTCGGCCATACCCTTAGTGTGTCTCAGAGTTACATGAAGTTGTAGTCCTATCGTGCACCCCGATCCTACTTTTATTATGGGTAGGTAGCCTTGAACCCCACAATCGACATTTCCTCATTGGTCCCTAACTGGGGGGTTTCCCTTGTGTTCGACGACAAGAAATATATTCACACATTGGGATACATGCAATGTCTTGGATTCCATTATCCTTATTGATGGTTTCCTCTCCTTTTTCTACATTTTTCCTCATTGGTTTTTATTCAAAGAGTCTTTTTCGTGCACTACTTGCATCTGGTGTATGCGAAAGATGCACAGGGTCATTGGTTCATGAACATGTTCTTCGTGCTTTATACCTCGTGCTGAATGATGAGATATTCCTTAATGCTCTCCTTTCAGTGGGTCTCCTTCCATAGAATTCATCCCATATATTATGGAAATGCGACCTAGAGTCCTATGAGTACCTAGAGGCTTGCATTCATCAGTGGCAATTGCTCTCGCCATCGACAGTTGGGAATACATCAATGTCTCCTGATCAATGGATTCTTCAAGTGTTTGACCTCAACACCTTTATTCAAACTTGTAAGAATGCACTCGGTGCCTTGATACCTACTTTCATTATCAGCAGGTTGTCTCGAATTTGTTAATGGTATACCTGAATGACTGGTAATCAAACAAAGTCTCACTGTGTTCAACCTCAACTCCTGTATTCACATAATGTAGACTTGCACATTTGGCATATCATGTAGAAGACTTGAATACATCATTTGATAGTCGCAAATTTCCTGATCTGTTACTATCTTTCATTGGAACAATACCTATATGACTTCATTGATCATGGGAGATTAAATTGTACTCCATTGTATACATATATCTTCAAATTGATTTTGAGACTAGTTTTCACTGGGCCTTGTTTGTGACTATAAAAACCTATGGCATGTATCTAATTTTGTATTTTCCATTCATATCCATGAACAAATATTTGGTATATTTTCACATGGATCTGCAGTGTAATTCAAATTGGAAGCCATGTGCACAAAGTCAGTATGGATTGTAGTATTCTTATGAGCAACTAGTTTGTCCAATTGGGTCTCCATTACTCCACTTCTGGTAATTATAATATCTTTCGACGATCGCATGTATTCCTCTGACCCCACACACTAGGGGGCATGTGTTATAGAAAGAGTTTCTTCACCATATGCAAAGTTTCTTAGAGGGCCTTTTTCCATTTCCCTATGCAGACTTGAAGTCCCTTTTTGCAGTTCCCAGAGCTAAAAATTGTATTTTTCCACATATATGCGCCTTAACAAATATACAACATGTGTATATGCAGGTTGCACCATTACAGTCTACATCACGGGATCCATGATCCTTGACCTTCCATATACTGGAAACGTTTCAACTCGTCCCTTCAATTCCATTTGAAGGATATAAATGGGCCATATCCAAGCTGTGGAAAAGGGGAGAAGAATTCAACTTTGAGAAAAATGTTACTCTCGAGGAATTATTCACTTCATATTGAGTCTACATCCCTTTTTCCTTTTAAGTCTGAACACATTGTTCAACAACCAAGTTCTTCCCTATTTGATGGAGAACCTCATTGTCTCTCTTACATGAGATTGCCTTTGGTGGAGGATTGAAGTGGTTGAGTCACAGCTGGAAGGGACTTAGTTTCTCGGTTCCGAACATGACAACATGAAATTTTTCCACTCATACACTTCTGTCAATTACATTTTAATAGAAATATTATTTTCTCATCCAATTAATTTCTTGCAAATATTTGAATTGTTATTCCATGGGCATATTTGTCATGAATATTGATGGATTATTCCATTGAATGTGCTAACTGTATATATTATCACCATATGCTTGTGTATCCTGGTTTTTGAGGACAAGTTGCAGGTGTATTTCTTTGATTCAAGTGCTCAATGATGGACTTCATCAAATGTCTAGAAGAAGTAGGCTCTTTATCTTATCTTGTTAGAATATTTGTTTATATTGCATCCCTGAGATTAGAGTTTATTTTTGTAGTCATTTCTATATGTTGTGGTTTACCCCATGCCATAGAGTGATTGTCCTCCTAACAGTTACAGAAGTAAAACATTACGTTATCGTCAACAATATTGGATGTGTCTAGCTCATCGACACATGAAACACGTCACTATTGAAGAGTGAAGTACAATAGGTAAACAAATATCTACATTCACAGGTGGAAGCCATGAATTCTTGATCTAATAGAGGTTATTAATAAAAAAGGGTATTTTCCCTTGACTGACTCGAGGATACTAACATAATTTTTCTTCAAACATGGAGAATGGTGCCTTGTTCTTCCACTTATACTCAAAGGTCATGTTATTGTACTCCAGGGAAGTAAACCATGTGAATTTAAAAGGGTGGAATCGTCAGATTGGTTGGGCTCAGACAAGGGTAAGTCGTATGTACTTAAAAAGGGATATTTTATTATATAAAGTCCTTCCTATAGTACCGTGATAATTAAAACATTAATCCACATCTCTCGATGGGTGTACCATACTACCTACTAAGGTTGCTTTGGTATCAACAATTTTCCAGGACTTTCATGACTTCACAAAGATGGGTTATGCAACCTCAGGTTAATTTTAACCTCACTTGTTATTCGTAGAGTAATTTTACACCCTTGTTATGCATGTTTATGACTAGTGTTTAGAGGGAAAGACCATCGACAAGGGGTTTAATAGAATTTATGTCCTTACCTTGGAGATTTCAATTATAAAATGATGTGCTCTCGAGGATCCTTTTTATGGAAAGGAAACTATATATTTATATATAATAGACAATTTCAAGGAAGAGAGTAAAGTAAACTCAATAAATAGGGTGAGTAAAAACTCCACATTTATTTACAAGAAGTTTTCTATTAAAGTATTGGTAGCATGTAAATGTCCTTCCTTTAAAAATTATAAGTATGTATTCATAGTATAAGAATTGACGAAGAACGTATTCCTATGCTTAAACTGAACAATTTTTTTTTCTTATGGAAAATTGGGTTTGTTACAATGCCTAAACCACATGATGAAGTCATAGGAGAATTTAAAAATATTAAACCACCAACATTCAATGGAGAAGTGGATACTGGTGAGGAAGCAGAGGCATGACTCTCTGGTATGAAAAAATTCTTTCAAATTTATAATTACTCAAGTGAGATTAAATCCAATATGGCTATCTATAATCTAATATTCCTATCTATAATATTGCATACAAAGATGATATATGGTGGCAGGATATAAAAAGAGTAAAAAGTATTAACAAAATAAAAATCACCTGAAAAACCTTTAAGAGATATTTTAAGAAACAATACTTGTCTGAACAGTATTATGAGGGCAAAGCCAAGGAGTTCTATTAACTAAAACTGGGAAATATTATAACGAAATATTTATTCAGTAAGTTTATGAGTTTTTTTCATTATGTGCCTTACATTGTGGATGAAAAATCAAAGATTCAGCAATCTTTTAGTTTCCTACCTAGTTCTTATAAAGATAGAATCGTATTTGATAACCCAAAAACATTGGAACAAACCTTGAGGAAAGCTAAACTTTGTTTTGAGTAGTATAAAAATATAAATGAGAATTCTAAGAATTGGAATGGGAAAAATGTTGAGAGGTTTGACCCTAAGAAGAAATGGGGAGCTTACTCTAATAGAAATGATGATAAAATATTTCAAGGAGGTAATAAGTTCATAACTAGTAAACCTTTCAATCAACCTAAAAATAAGAATATCAAGCCACCAACCTTCTTTAATAAAGAAACTACCCAAAAATAAATAGTAAAATGTTGGGAATGGAGTGGTACACATTACTATAAATATTGTCGTCTCATGATGAAGGGAAATAATAGTTTGCCAATAATATAGGAAGCAACTACAGTTGGTGAGTTGGCAAGATCTACACCAAAAATCAATGCAACATTGAAAAATCGACAGGCAGATCATCAAACTTCAATGGTAGAAATTGAAGGTATACTACATAACCAACCAGTTATTGTTCTAATTGATCTAGGTTCTAGTTTGAGTTATATTTCAACAATATTTGTAGAAATTTGTAAGTTACATAAGGAAAAGTTTGAATAGTCCTAGTTAGTACAACTAGCTATAGGAACTAATAGGAGAATTACATATGTTGTTAAAAACTACAAACTTGGTATGAGAGAATTAAGAAAAAATATAGACTTGAACATATTACCATTAGGATCTTATGATGTGATAATCAATATGGATTGGCTAAAAAAGTTTAAAGTGGTCTTATATTGTTATAATAAAGAATTTACCTCTGTAGATGAGAGATGTAACATTATAAATATTAAAGGAGTAAAAAGACCTTTTAGTATTAGAGAAATAACATCCTTACAACTTAAAATATGCATTTGAAAACAATATAAACTACTTGTTGTACACAAAAACTATAATGAAAAAGAGGAAAGTAATAATGAGTTAGAAAACTTTCCAATATTGCAGGAATTTCAGGATGTATTCCAGGATATTCCTGGACTACCTCCTAGGAGTTAAATAGATTTCTCCATAGGCCTGATACCTAGAGCAGTACTTTCTTCTAAGGCTCCTTATAGGATGAATATCCTAGAGTTAAATGAACTAAAAAGTCAATTGCAAGAATTGACAGATAAAGAATATATCCAACCAAGGGTGTCTCCATGGGGAGCACCAGTACTTTTTGTTAGAAAGAAAGATTGGACTTTACGTATCTATATTGATTATAGGAATCTTAATAAAATGACTATTAAAAATAGATATCCATTACCTCATATCGATGATCTATTTGATCAAGTACGGGGAGCTACAATATTTTCTAATATTGATTTATGCTCTGGGTATCATCAAGTTAGGATAAATGATGAGGATATTTATAAAGAAACATTTAGAAAAAGGCACATACATTATGATTTTGTCGTAATACCTTTTTTGTTGACTAATGCCCCAACCTCATTCATGTCCTTGAAGAACACTATTTTGAGAAAATGTTTAGATAAATTTGTTATCGCCTTTATAAACGATATAACCATGTATTCAAAGGATGAAAAGGAGGATGAAAAACATTTAAGAATAGTATTACAGATACTAAGAGAGCATAAATTATATGCAAAACTAAGTAAGTGTGAGCTTTATAAAGACAAAATTCAATATTTGGGACATGTAATTTCCAAAGAAGGTATAGCAGTTGACCCAGATAAAATAAAGGCTGTAATGAATTAACCTGAACCTAAGAATTTTTTAGACATAAGATCCTTTATCGGTATAGCTAAATATTACCATAAGTTTATAGAAGGGTTTTCCAAGATTGCATATCCTATAACATCATTGCAAAAGAAAGGAACTAAGTTCATATGGTCTAAGAAATGTCAAGAGAGTTTTAACAAGTTAAAACAACTCTTAACTAAAACTCCTATATTAAAATTAGCAGACCTAGATAAATACTTTTTAGTATGTACAGATGCAAGGTCACGAAGGGATTGGAGGAGTGTTAATGCAAGAAACAATGTAAAAGCTCATGAATCTCATAAACTAAATAAACATGAAGAAAATTACGTAACACATGGATGGGAATTAGCTGCAATAATACATGCATTAAAAAAGTGGCAACATTATCTGGTAGGATGGGAATTAGCTGCAATAATACATGCATTAAAAATGTGGCAACATTATCTGGTAGGATGAAAATTATTATTGTTGACAGATAACATCGCCTTAAAATATATGTTTGATAAACAAAATTTAAATGCTCTCCAAGCAAGGTGGTTATCCTTCTTAAGCGAGTATGATTTTGAGATAAAACACATTAAAGGAAAGGAAAATAAAGTGGTAGTTTCATTAAGTAGACATGCAAACCCGATTTATATAGTTACTAGAAGGAACTATGAAACATATTTAGAAGAAAAGGTAAGGTTAGTAGCTGAAAAAGACCTAGAATATCAAAATATTAAGTTAAAAATTGATGACAATTCATCAGAAATAGAATAATCATATTTTAGATTCTCAAAAAGTGGATTGTTAATGTATAAAAACATATTATATGTACCAAAATCTAATGAAATTAAACTATTAATTTTATATGAGTTGCATAAGAAACCATATTCTTGACACCTAGGTTACCAAAAATTAATTAATATGCTAAGAAATGAATTCTAATGGCTGAATATGAAAGGAGAAACAACAAGATATCTAGCTAGATTCTTAAAGTGTAAACATGTTAAGGTTGAACAACAACATCCAGCTGGACTACTACAATTTTTACCCATTCCAGAATGGAAATGAGAAGTGATAACTATAGATTTTATTACCGGATTTCCTAGAAGTAGTAAACAAAATGACTCATTGTGGTTGATAAATTAAGTAAGGGAACACACTTCATACCTGTGAAATCAACCTACAAATCTATTAATATAGAAAACAAATTCATGAAGGAAATATTTAGGTTACATGGAATCCTTGAAGCTATAATATCTGATAGAGATTTTAATTTACAGTAAATTTTTGGAAATCTTTATTTAAAGGGTTACATACCCAATTGAACCTTAATGCTTCTTATCATCCACAAATGAATGTGAAAACTGAAAGAACTAATCATATTATTGAATACATGCATAGAATGTATGTTATGGACATACCTCGTAAATGGGAAGAATATTTTTACTTAGTCGATTTTGCTTATAATAATCATTATCAAGCTTCAAGAAAGCTTAGTCCTTGTGAAGTTTTATATGGAAGAAAATGTAATACACCTGTTTCATGCAGTAATCATGTTAATATACATGGAACTAACAGTGAAACAAGTACAACAGAACCTGAAAGTAGCCCAGGACAGGAAAAAAAGTTATGTTGATTCAAAAATAACTCCAAGAGAGTTCAATGTTGGAGATCATGTATATATTAGAGTTAAACCTAAAAAATGTTCTTTACAGCTGGGTAAGTATACTAAGTTAGCACCTATATATTGCGGTCCATTAGATATACTTTCTCAAATAGGACTTGTAGCTTATCAATTTGCACTTCCAGCTACGGTAAAAGTACATGATGTGTTTCATGTTTCATTACTGAAAAAGTATATACCTGACCCTACTCAGGTTTTTTATTGGAAAATGATACATGTGGAACCCATGGGAAAGTTCCCAATAGATTCAGATCATATTCTCGACAAGAGGGAACTTACACTCTAGAATCGAGACGTGGGACAAGAAAAGGTGCAATGGAAGCACCTTAGTATAGAAGAGGCTACTTGGGAAATGGAAAGTAATATGTAGGAAACATATCCATTTCTGTTCCAAAATGGTACTAATGGAAACTAGTTATCACCGAGGATGGTGATAAGTTCTAAGGTGGGGTGTATGTGATATCCCATGACTTGAAACTTTGACAATTATTATTATTATTTTTATTTTAGAATTTTAAATATTTTTCCAAAACACAATTTGACTAATTGACCAAATCTGAATTGTAAAGCCTTATTATTTTATGAAAATAAACACATGTGGAAAAAGGGGCACACGTTGAAGTAGTTGTCAAACAGGGAGTTGGGAATCCAAATGGATTGGCCAAGTGGAAGTAGATTGAAGTTGTGGAGTTAACTCAACTTCAAAAAGACACATTCCATATTTATAGGAGAATCTATGAACATGTGTAGAATTGAATCTGAGAGGTGGTCAGTGAGCAAGAGGCTCAAGACAAGTGTCACAAGTCCAAGGAAGAAAAAAAAAAGTCATGACAGAGGAATGGGACACCATTATGAGGATGCAAACTAATAGCTTGAGGAGGATATGCACTTAGTTGACTTAACCTAATGATTTTCTAATATTACACATACCAAGCTAGTACTCAGAATTTTGCAAGAGGTCATGTAGAAAACCCCTTAGATTATGAACTCAACTCGAGGGTGACAAAGGTTGACAAAGACTCTTGTCTAAGATTGGGAGGAACATTGTACTGAATGTGTGGTTTCCCCAAGTTCCAGGTTTTATTTCTTATTTATGAATATGTCGATATGAATGTTTACTGTGTATTATTTTGTATTAATGTGATCAATATTATTGGTTATGAAGTATTTTTAAAGCATAAATAAGTCATAACACTATTAGATCTAAGTGTTTTTATGAGAAAGTAAATGTATACCATGGCTTCATACAAAAATATGGTTTTAAAAAATACAATATTCATTTTATTCCTAAAACTACAAACAGAGTCACATTACCAGTATAAAACTCAATGAAAATAATGAGTAAAACCTATTTATTAAAACAAGAATTGTATTTGGATAAGAAACTTGTATTGAAGAAACATAGTTTCATAAGATACAAATAATGAATGTGTATATCCAAGAAGGAATCGGTACTAAGTAAACAAAGCTATTTAAAATTACAGAATTGTAAAATGCGTAGACAACAGTCCTAAGCCACAGGACTTTAATGAATAATTATATATACAAAATTATTCAGTCGACTAGCTGGACGATATGTATAAACAGAGTAGTCACATATTGTGATATCATACTTGAAATTTAATTAGTCATGGAACCCAAATACTTCTTCAAGGAATGGTATTTCTGAGTTTCCATAGTACTAACCTCCTCAACACCTACATAATAGTAGTGAAAGAAGTCAGAATGTTGTATGAGTATTAATCAAAGAAAATTTGAATTACATATGTAAATGATAACGAAATTACCATGATTGTACATAACACTTTTGTATCTCCTTTTGTCGCCTTTGAAATGCATCTGAATGTTGAGGGTGGTCAGATAGTTGTTGGGTACCCCTTGCAACAACGAACATGACCCATTATTAGTTAAAAATACTCAAGAATAATTTTTAACAAGGATTCAAATCACGGTGCACTTGTAGAATATAAACAAAAGAACATTTACTATACTCTGTGTGAATTCCACACATGTGCAAATATTTTCAACAAAAGTCCTAACTAAGTTCACGATAAGTAAAACATTTCGAAATGTTTTAATCATAGACTAGAAACGAGAGAAGTAGAACAAAGAAAATTTAAACCCTATAATAAATCTTGTTAAGGTAAACTCAGACCACCGAGTTCATAGAATTATGGGTTCGGTCGATAAGTCTCAAAGTTCCAAGTAAAAACTCTTTGGACCATAGGCTAACCAAAATTGAGGCATATCAGGACTGGAATTTTAGATCATTGGTTAACTAGAAGCAAGACTTACCAACACCAAAATGCGTTTTAAAGTCACGAGATTTATACGATAGATATGTATATAAAAAAAGAAGGTCACCAAGGCAATTGATACATATACATATTAAACATAGATGGAGGATTAATGTTTACACATGGCTATGAACTAACATCGTAAATGGATCAGATAATAAGGTAGAAGTATAAAACTTACGAGTTATACATGAAACCATAATGAGCAAAGGAGATTTAATAAAATCTTACTAGTTAGAGATTATATAGACCAACCAACTGCAAGCTAGAGAAGATATGAATTCCCTCGCTCTCGCAAATAATTACACTGTGAACGAAAATATGGTTTTGGTCAATTAGACCTTCAACACTGTAACTCATGAACTCTCAAAAGATATGGGAGGGTGCATTAAAACATTAAACCACTTGAAAAAACCTCTCAGGATGAACAGAGAGTGGAGAAAACAAAACTGAAAAGTGTGAAATGAGCCAAGTTTGGGAGAGGTCGGAAGGGTTAAGGATATGACAAGGAAACCCTAACACCTATAAGAAAAATGATGCTACATGTACGCATCCTTAGGACATCTTCCAAAAAAATCTCATCGAGATGGTAACCCCATAGGTGACGCATGCATGATCATTGCATGGTAAAGGTTCTGTATGACACAACTTTTAACAAAGAAAATTTGGTAAGAATTTAAATTAAGAGACAATACTATGACATGAGTTAATCTCTTGAAAAACTTCATAATAAATTCCATTAAGTATGATTCGTCCTTTCGTATGACAAGTTGGATGATATACAATGAAACTCGTTTAGTATATGATATACATTGGATGATATACAATCAAACTCGTTTTATTTATGATCTTACCTCAACATGAAAATACAATACAAACCTTGTATGTGGAATACATGGACTCATATTAAGTATGATATGATTAAAGGGTTATAATAACAATGTTATAGTGTCGAGTGGAGAAGGTATAGCGATAAGGGGGATATAACAAACAATCAAACCCTCGTAAGACCCTTATACATGGCATCAGTCATGTCCTCAAATAGTAATGACTATAGATATAACAAGTAGAATATGAAACTTAGTAAAAACAAACATACATAAGTTATCAAGTACCTACTTTTAGTGGAATAAGACTTAGGTTAGCTTTTATAAAAACGACCTACAGTGAAGAACTATATTTTTAAGTATCAAGTTGTTCAACTATTTATAGTATAAGATACTATAATAAGTTAGGAGAAGTTATAAAAGACTTTATGAGTAATCATTTAGTCTCTGTGGTTTTCTCGTTCATAATAAAATGATGAAAGAGTAGTGAGACTATTGTATGATAAAGGAAAACAAGGAAAAACATAAATGTAAGAATAAAATAAATTAATATACTTATACGCAATAATTAGGATGGCAATAAATCATTAGATTATTATAGTTGAATATATATTAAAAAAAAAAAACTTTGGAATTTAAGGTGTGTGACGTATCCAACCCTTGGAGGCTAGAGCCATCGTGATCAGATAGTGAGATCCATCATGGAGAAGTAGTAGAAAGAGGGTGATCCATGAATGTACCTAATCCAACAATGTCTTGTAAACAAGCAAAAGAGAATTTGTATATCTCCACCTCATCAAGATCCCTACAAGGTTATCCCTAAAATATGCAATTTGTATATCTCCACCTCATCAAGATCCCTACAAGGTTATCCCTAAAATATGCATTTACCACTCATTGACCAACATGAAGGATAAAAATTGGGATTATATATATAAAAAAATATGAAATTATAATTTATGGATGGAAAACATGGGAGAAAATGAATTCAAAAGAGGTGAATAATTCTTGTGAATTTATTTTTTCTTTTAACTTCATGAGTTTTATGCATTATGGAAATTCAAAATATTTGAAAATAGTTTTAAATATGTAATATAAAACATAAAATGAACATTTTGATTTTGTTTTTTTTTTTTGTAAATAAAGGGGTGGTACCTTCTATATTATCAGAAAACTGTGGTGTACAGTAGTATGTGGAAGCTCCAGCTGTCCTGCCTGATTAGGAAACCAGGACAGCTGGGTTCCTGAAGTCATTTGCCAAAGATTTAACAAAACTTCCTTTGCCCACCCTGCCCGAGGGAAACCAGGGTGGCAATGCCATTTGTTCTTAGAAGAGTTCTCCTTACTAACGTGCAGGAGTGCTATATATCTACTGGGATGGTATGACATAACAGGAAAAAAAAAACCTAACCAGGACCAGGGCTCGCTTGCTTGTAGTCCGCTTGGCGCCATCCAGCTGGGATCCAGAACTCCTTTGCGCAGGTGGGACATTGCTTCTTGGGTGCCGTTGTCGAGAGTGCATCCGTAACCTTGGCGCAGTGGGACATTGTTTTGGGTGCCGCTTGTCGAGTGCAATCGGTAGGCCATTGCCGATTCTTTGGTTCGCGGCTCGCCACTCGAAAGTTCAGTCATCCAAAGGCGTCGCTAAACAAGACTCGAGATGGTGCTCAGATTCCTCACCGCATCGGGCTCATCATTCCCAACCGAGACCTTGGTCGGGTTGCCCTTCTATGTCCGGCTGGGTTGGGCCGATTGTCGCGCTTTAAGTGTCCGCCCTGCGTCTCCGTTGGTGGTGGTGTATCCCGCTTCGCCTTGCCCGCTGTGGTGCTTTTATGAATCTCCCTCAATGATACCGGTAGTATTCTTCCCTCTCACAAGGCTATTGCCGCTGAGCGCCGCGACCTTTGCTCTGCGGTGCCCCAGCGGTGTGCCACGTAGGAGTTCCACCTTGCCCCCGCTAACGGGCCGTATGCCGCTTTCCTTCCTTCAAGTGGAAGCCAATGCAAGAACCTTCTCGAAACACTGGAGGCTTCATGGTGAAGTACCGTATTCAGTCGTCCCCGGCGACGCTGCGTGCCCTCGGCCTGTGGGGCATGATGACCCGGGCCTGTTTGGAGGTAACGACGTTGGCGTGGCAGCGGGATATCGTGCCCCGCCGCGGTTCGTTGTATCCGCTGTTTGGCGTCGTAATTCGTGATCGTGTTTTAAATGAAACAGCTGAAATGAAAGTGCCCTCCATATTTTATCAATATCATTAAACCCTTCATCATGCCAAACATTAACGCTAACGCCAGAACGCTTAAAAGCGCCGCAAGTGCAGCGTACCTCGCCTCGCTACTTTCGCGCGAACGGGCTCTTCATCGAAATGTTGCCGGAGCGAGCCATTACTCAGATGTGCTGTGGAGTGATGGCGCCTGCGGTCGCCATTAAGTAACTTACTCCGCATGTACGCTTTTGAACAAGTGGCACCCCATCCGGGGGAACATTTTGATTTTGTTATTCCATAGTGGAGAAAGTATTTAATTTTCATTATTTATGAGATTTTGATAAGTGCTTTCTATTTTCCAATGATACCAAGAGACACTTGTGGCTTACTGTTTATGATAATTGTCATGCTTTAAGTACAAGACACTTATGGCTGACTATTTATGATAATTGTCATGCTTTTATGTATTTAAATTGAGTGAGGACTTTGATAACAATAATGCTTATTAAACATTATTAATGATATAAAAACAATCTTAATATTAAGATTTATTTTATTTTATTAATTAATTATTTTATCTATATAATATATATTATAAATCTCTTTAAATATAAATTAAAAAATAAAAATTCTTATCATTTCTTTCAAATTTTAATATTAATCTTACTATTACACCAATATTTATATTATATTTATTATAATATTTTAATTTAATACTTGAAAAATAACATAAAATGCAAAATGTATCATCCAAACAAAGTCTAATAATATATTTATCTCTCTCCCATTAAACATTTACATGTATAGTTTTATTATTTACAATTTTTTTCGATCTACATTCCAAAATAAATAAATTATTTTTTATTTTAATTTCAAAAGTTTGTGTAATGATAAAGATAATCATAATTAACTTTAATTTCTTTCTTGAAGAAAATTATCTCCAAATTATATAAATATATGATGATTTACAAAAACTGTTTCTGTCCAAAAAAGAAACATATATAGAGCAACCATTGACTAATGTGAAGAAACAGAAATGTTCTGCTCACTAAGGAGCTGGTCTCTCGATAACAAACACTAAATCAACTGCTATGCTGTGGGAAATGTTGTTGGGAGGAACAATAAATAAATAAAAAACAACAGTTTTCAGACCATCTAAATTCTTACCGAGCCATTCACAATACTCAGTTTTCAAAGATATTTAGATGGGTATGCAGGCTTTCTTTCCCATTTTTCCAGTGATATATTGACAGCCTACCTTTTCGCTCCTTTAGAGCTCGCTTTGACAGGGCATCCGCCGCTTTATTATGATCCCGATATATATGCTGAAAATTAAGATCCTTAAAATGAAGAGAAAGTTCCTTAATTTTTTATTTCCAGCCATCTAAATTCACCACTTGCAAATTACTCTTATGGTTCATCCAATAAATCATGACTTTTGAGTCCCTCAAGATTTGGATTTTGTCAATTGCCCAAAGAGAAGCCAAGGTAAGGGTCGCCCACAAGCCCAAGAGCTCTACCTTGCTATTTGTGCCCATGCTGCAATTAAGGTACCATTTTGTGACTCTCGAAGCATGATATTTGAAGATACCACCTGCTGAACAGCAATTTCCTATTGGTAAGGCTGCCCCATCGAAACAGGCCAGCATGAAACCATCTAAGAGAGTAATTTCGCAAACTCTGTTTGGAATGGGATTTACTGTAGGAGGCTGCCAAGTAAAGGAGACAACAATCCTATAAACCACGACGCGAGAAGATGGATTGCAATCCTCGAAAATCACTGGATTCCTCTCCAACCATATATTCCAACATGTATAGGCTGCCAAGCTTACCGGAGACAAGATATCACTAGACCACTTCGATAAGCAATCGGACACCGAGAATCCATCCCAAAGGTTTTTTATATGGAAGATTTTTTATAAACGATGCCAAACTGCTTTTGTAAATGAGCAATTTATTAACAAATGATTGGCATTTTCCTCATCGCTATTGCTAAGCCTGCACACCCCCGTTCCAACTCAACCTCTTCTTTGGAGCACATTCCAGGTAAGTATTTTTTCATAGGTAGCCAGCCATAGGAACAATTTTAGTTTTAATGGAAGAGGCCATTTCCACAGTTTTGGAACCCAACATTTATCACTGTGAAAATCCAATGGTTTTATGAGAGCAAAACAAATATTCTTAACTGAAAGAACTCTTGAAGCATCCCCCCCCGGCCGAAACCAAGTTGTCCTCACCTGGTTGAAGAGAAATCCCTGCATCATTTAAAGCATTAGTAAAGTCGTCCCATTCCAAAGCAAGTTGTCCCGATAACCCCAAAGAAGCACTAGAGCGCCACCGATCTGGTAAGGAAGGAACGCCCCCTGACTCACTAGCCTGCGCTAGAACCAAAATTCTATTTTTGGACAGTTTCTCACGAAGCGCTTCAGTGAGAATAGAGGACTCATCTAAACCGACAATTTTGTCCAAACTGATAAGAATTGATTTTCCTAAATTGGCCCTCCACCGAAGCCAATGTAATAAGACCAGAATGCTTTTTGTCAAACCTTTCCAAAAAACGGATGAATGTCACTGCTGATGTATTGGTTTCCTGAGCCAATCGACAATGGAAGAGCCCCCCAAATATTTATCCTTTAATTTCCTTTGCCAGATGCTATCAACCGTTAGCGCCCTCCAGAGGATATTTGCCAGTAAAGCTGTGTTGAAAGTGGTCAAATTTCTGAGACCCCACCCTCCACAATGCTTTGGTCTTGCAAGAAGGTCCCATCTACAAAGATGGTAGTGGTGGTTGGATTTTTGACCACCCCATAAAAAAGAAAAACATAGTTGCCGAATGCGGGTCAAGATGGATGTTGGGATCAATTCCAGCGACATCCAAAATACCAATTGGCTCTCCAAAACAGATTTAACCAAGATTAATCGGCCACCCAAAGAGAGCCAATGATTGCACCAGAAACCAATCTTTTTCTCAATTTTTGTCACTAACCATCTCCACTCGGTCGATTTTGCTGCTCCTGGCTTTAAACAATAGCCGAAGTACTTGAAGCCCTCTTTTAAATCAGCAAAGGAGAACGTGATGATGGCTTTAAAGTGCTCAATTTCAATGTCATCTAGCCCCCAATAGTGAACAAAAGATTTTGCTGTATTGATGCATAGATCAGAAACTGAACAGAAAACTTGAAGAATGTCCAATATATAGCGCCATTCACCTAGAATTGCCTTTGACATTATCAGGACGTCATCGACAAACATAGATGGACAAGTTTGTGAAGTTGTGTGACCAAAATACCTGAAATACTTTTATTGACCAATCACTTTGCTAACAGCAGACTTAAACCTTCAATCATCAAAATAAAAAGGTAGGGGGATAGCGGGCATCCCTGACGAAGACCCCTCCAGCTCTTGAAATAATCCGTCGCCTCACCATTGATCATGACTGCAAATTTTGCACTTGTAACACAACACATTATCCAATCCGAGAGGTTTGTCCCAAAACCAAACGAAAGTAAGACAACTCTAAGGTACTCCCATTCAATACTGTCGTAGGCCTTTTTGAGGTCTAATTTTAGCACCAAAAATTTGATATTCTTTTTTTTAATGCTATGAAGTGTTTCATGAGCTGAGCCAATAGCTTCTTGGATTCTTCTTCCCTTTAAGAATCCAAGTTGTTCAGAAGAAAGACAATTTGAAAGAAAGGGTTTAATCCGATATAACTTCAATTTAAAACTTGATATTTTATAAATATTTCAACCGTAGCGAAAAGGTCAAAAAGAAAAAGAGGCTAATGATAAATCCATGTCATCAATATAGTTCTTATATTCGACAAATCGTGTGTATGAGAAGCCATATGTAAAGAGGCTTTGTAATCCACCAACCAAGCCTTGTCAAGCTTAGAACACTATGCTTTATGCATCTACATCATAGTACTTTATCCATGGTAAAGAAAAAATATCATGTAACGCTTCTGCTTTTATTTATAGAAAAGTCTCATATACAAAGTAACATTTGGACCTCCTCACATATTCAGCGTATTAGTCCCTGCCTTCGGCGAGGGACTTTAGCATTCACTTGGCGGTCAAGGATCTTTTACTTGGTCGATTTTGTATATTAGTTGGGGCTTTTTGCATCCAAAAAATATATGATATATTAATTAATGTATCTTCATATTTGATTTTAATACGAATTATTTTTAAAATAAATTTGTTTTTATATCTATTAAATTTTAGAAATTATATTTTTTAATTGGTTCAGAGTTTTATGATGTGATTTTATTATTGTGGTATGTGTAATTTGTTTTTGTGAATTATTAAACTTTAAAAATGAATTCAAAATAACATATTTCTTAGTGACCATTTTGGCACATTCTACACTGCACACTCACACAATGGTGCAGTCGAGGTTTTGGCAGAACATTGTTGCAGTCGAGGTTTGTGCAATGGTGCAGTCGAGGTTTTGGCAGAACACTGCTGGAACCGAGGTTTGTGGAGTCTAGTCCACCGCATCACAGCCTTGCCACCTGCAAATCCTTATCATTACATTATGTGATTAAACTACACCTAGTTTAGGTTATCTCCAGGGAAGCCTTCTCGTTATGAGCTTTTATCTCCATATCTGTTTTGAGGTCATCTTGGACCTGTAACTTCTCCTGCAACATCGACACACTGTTGGTCCTGGTTTAAAGAGGAACCCTAAATATGGTCATGGTTTAAATAGACCTTGTTTACATATGGGCCCATAAATCTTGAGTTCAATTAGGCTTATTCTATAGAGTAAAGAAGGCGATGCTCATCTCATAGTCGGCGAGGTGCAGGTGCAGATTCAGTTGGCCCCGTTTAGAATCCAATGCCTACAATTTCTCCACGAGGGGTAAAGGAGAAAAAAACAGATACAAAGTCATAGGAAGTTGGCCAAGTGGAAGCAGCAGGGACAAATGCAGACAACAGTTGGTAAGATATTAACATTATGGGGGAAAGTCATTCATATTTACAACAATGCATTCTAACTAATATTGAAATTCAAAATCATTGACATTCTAATCAGTAAAAATGCATTGATAAAATTGTATTAGGAAATAGTTGTGCTCGAAGTTTCAAGCCCTTCGTGTTCAAATGAAGGGTATCTCACATCTTCTGGATGAACTAGTTCTACAATGCTTAGTCAAAGTGTCGTATGAATCATACAAGAACGTCAAAGCCGTGTGCAAGAATTGGGAGGCTATGCTCAACAACCACAAGGTCCGTGTCGAGAGAAAGATCAGTTGGAACAATGAGCACTTCATATGTTTGATTCAAATTAAAAAAGGTTGTGATGTTAATGGATAATATGTACGTTCCATCGTTGGCATAACTAAAGGGCTCCTGGGATTCTGGTGGAAATATATACTGCGGTGGATTCCTTTTTGACAAATATTCCCTACTTTGAATGTCCTACACAGTGTCGCGACTGGATTTTTGTGTCCATGCAACATATCTACTATTTGTTTCACCCGTCAACTTGCCAGTGGATTACAGTAGACATTGGGGAAGACTTTACCCTATCTGCAACAACCTTGGAGATCTGATTAGACTATCCAGTTCAACTCTCATCTGTTTGTCATGACATTGAAAAGACTTTATTTTTGGGTTAATTTTGTGTTTTAAATATAAAATAAAATGAATACAACCATTATTCTCATTGATTCCTATTGGTGTGTAGGCTAGTCTCTAATATCTTCTTTGATTGAAGTGTCTATATTTTTATTTAGATTGGAAGAATTTATTTTTATTTGAAATTGAAGAATAAGGTATTTTTTTTAAGGTTTTGGAACAATTTGTTGGAGAAAAGGCCCTAACTGGTTAGTTCAATTACACGTATTTTATAGAGTAAGGAAGGATATGTGCATCTCATTGCCGGCGGGGTGCAGGCGCAGATTCATTTGGACCCGTTCAGAATCTAGTGCCTGTAATTTCACCACGAGGGGTAAAGGAGAAAACAACAGATATGAAGGCATAGGAGGTTGGCCTAGTGGAAGCAGTAGGCACAGGCGCAGACAACAATTCGTAAGATACTAACATTATGGGGGCAAGTCATTCATATTTACAACAACTCATTCTAGCTAATATTGAAATTCAAAATCATTGACATTCTAATGAGTAAAAATGCATTGATAAATGACCGATACATGTACACCACAAGGATTGAAATATTGGATACACAACAAAGTTAAATTGTACAAACCCTTTTCATAAAATTCAGGTAAGTTCTCCTTATCCTTTGTTTTACTAGATTTTATTAAATCGATATATAAATTTTGATAGAATTTTGAGATACCTAGACCTGTAACTACTAGCACAACAGGACAATTTGCAAGCATTAACTGGATGATGCAGCCTCAACAGGCCGATTGTCTCTTTCTGGTGAAAATAATTCTTCAATCAACGCCGTATAGAATGGATTCATTGTTACTACATTTGATTTATACTTGTTTCAAAATATGGAGTGAACTGTGATCGAAGTCCAATAATATAATTAGATTTGGTTAAATCAAGGTATAAATTTTGATAGAATTTTGAGATACCTGGACCAGTAGCTTGTCCTGCAGCATCTAACACAACAGGACAATTTGGAAGCATTAACAAGATTATGCAACCTTAGCAAGATGATTGTCTCTTTCTGGTGAAAATAATTCTTCAATCAGCGTCGTATAGAATGGATTCATTCCTGGAATATTGCTTCATTTCTCCAAATTTGTCAGGCGCCTTTAAACATGGGAATCAATGGATGCAACATGGAGCCGTTGGACAGTAGCAACTGTCTGGGCATGAAGTTTCACATTTTTCATATAAGTATTTGATCCCTAGAACTTGCATGGCGTAGAATTGTTATTGCATTTGATTTATACTTGTTTCAAAATATGGAGTATACTGTGATCGAAGTCCAACAATCCAATTAGTTTTTTTAAAAGGGTATTTAAATTCTCCATTGATGACATCTTAGGTTGCCCGCCAAGATGCCACTTAAGTCAAATACTGTCATTTTATTTTTTTTAGGAATCCTCGAGTTGACAAATTATGGAAAGTGTCATTCCCTTTTTCTCTAAACTGACATTTCATGGAATTTGAAAGCCACATTGTCGTCAGTCATCACGGGATGGGACATTTACAGGAAACTACGGTCGAATCATTTATTGTACCCTGAGGGGACATTTTTGCTGTC
>SNQJ01S0087168.1:0-24894 GCA_010110895.2 Picea sitchensis | reverse complement strand
ATGCCAAAAGTCATAGACATCCAAAAACCTAACCCTAGGAGATGAAGCGCCAAAATTCATGTGGGCCCCGTTTGGGTAAGTTAGTACATCAACTTCCCGGGGTCGTAACTTTTGCATACTATCTCCGTTTGAGGCGTGTGATAGCTCGTTGGAAATGTATCATCGAGGAGATTCATTTTGGGGGCTCAATCATGCCTTCGGCTATCATTAAGAACCTCGATCTCAAAAAACCTTCATTTAGGCCCTCAAAATGGCCCCGGAAGTTAAAACCTGCTAAAAATAGTAAATTGCCAAAATTGCCAGAAATTTGTTTTGAGCCAGTTGGAAAAGGTGGGTGGCCACCGATATCCACCTGGATCAGTAGTGATTGTCACCACAAATGATACATGGGAATTTCAGTTTCCTTTGTGTTTTCTTTTCGGTAGCAGGTGTTTGAGCTTGATTTTTTGGTTGTTCATTGTTATTTTTTGATTTATTCTTTGTCTTCTTCTTACCTTCGGATTGTTGTGAAGGGGCAGATTGAACTGCATTCACCTCAGAGATCTGATTTTGGGTGGAGGTAGAGGAGAGTGTGATTGATTGGGAAGTAGATTGATATTTGATGGAACCGATAACACCATCTGCATGAGATGAGGATGACGGCTTAGATGGATCGATATTAGCTCGAGCAACATTCAGAAGAAAATCATACAAAGTACCAGATTGTGAATAAACCAAATCTAAGTACTAATCATGAGAAATGGCTTGTTCCTCTGTGACTGCACCACCCATAGCGACATCGCGAGAAATCGGGGGTAAAAGTCATTTAGTAAACCATTCTTCCAATAATATGTCAGGAATGATTGCCTTGATCATCCTTCATCATCGCCTCCACTCATGAATATGGTTAGAGATATGCACAGAGTCAGTTTGACGAAGGGAGGTCAAGATTTCAATACCCATCTCATAGAGAATAGGTAGTTGAAAGTGTGTGAGGAAAGACATGGCAAGGGAATTGAAATTATGAAAAGAAGCACGTGGTAGTTCAATATACCACTTTGCTACCGAGCCTATAAGTGTTCATTGGAAAAGACGCAAATGTACAGAATCATCCATGAGGGAGTTTGATGAACACCACAAACAAAAATTCATCACATGGTTGTTTGGATCTTCGCCAAATTTTTCGTCAAATTTTGGAATATCAAAAGGAAGTTTATCTGGAATAACTGGCCAAATCGGTGAATGAAAAATAGGATCATTAGTTAACCGAGACAAGTCTGGGAGATCCAGAGTCGCAAGGAAAGGTAGTTTTCAGTTAATTTGTGGATGATACTGGTGCGGCATAGGAACACCAGTAGGACCATAAAATGGGTTAGGTGGATAGTTGTAACCAGTAGGTCCTCTTGCATACGGTTGTTGTTGGCCAGTATAAGCAGAATTCAATGATGGATGAGAAACATTTGCATAACCCAGTGGGTTCTGAGAATTATAGGCTGGGTGATTTTCTTTCCCATGAGGAGGATAAACATTTTTCCCTTAAGGATGGTAAGGAGTAGATCCTGGAGGCAGATACACATTAGACCCATAAGGAGGATAAGACTGTGGTCCCGGAGATCTCCAGGTGGTGTTTGGGATACTTCCCGGATAAGGTTGTTTGTAAGATGTTCCGGAAGGAACAAGATTTGATACTCCTCCTAGTGGATTATGAGATGAGTGCCCCTCAACATGGGGTTGAATAAAATCACCTCCTGAAGATACTCCCCATGATTGTGAAGGGTTTACAGCAAACGAAGGTTGCCCCCTGCTAGCAATGGATTTACGACCAGGGTATGACTGGAAAACAGAGGTTGCCCTCCAGGAAGAGAATGAAAAAGGGGGTTGTCCACTAGGAGGGGTAGGCCCACCATAGAATGGTAGTCTTTCGAGAGGGAAAGGTTCGTTAGATGGTGGTTTCCCTCCAACTAGTTGTGTTTGGCCAGCGGGGGTCTGCATTCTTGGGTGAGAAGATGTCCCAGCAGGATCGTGTGGAACATGTGGAGCTGTAGAGTAAAAGCTCGTAGAAACAAGGGTAGGGATTGAAGTGATTTGGATATTAACATAGGGGATGAGTCCAGCAGTAGGATGGATTTGTGTTTGCGTAACAATAGGGTTAATAACTTGATCGACTGGGTGATTCATGGTTTGACCGGATGGTCCTGTTTCACTTGGAGGGTCATGAGGATGAAAGGGTTTTCAAAAGGATTTGAAATGTTCATAGAGATCACATCCTGATGAAGTCCTCCATACAGAATGAGCAGGTGTGGGATTGGTATCCACTGCAGTGCTAGGACGAATAGGAGTCCTATACTCATCACCAAAGATTGGTTCTGTGGATCCCATATATGTGTCGGTAAAAGTTCTCTCCGGTAATCGTGGTACCTCTTCGTCTATGACAGTCCCAATGGAGTCTAAATGAAGGAAAAGTGGTTCGAGAGGGGTTACCGACACAAATGTAGTGGGATTTTTAGTTGTAACCAAATCCCCTTCTGAGTTATCTAATGGAGGAGAAATAACACTGCCAGCATTGGATTGATTTTCTACCTCTCTATGGTAGTTGTCTTCTGGAGGGTTAGGAGGTAAGGTTTGATAGCCTTCCGGAGGCAGCCCTTGCATCCTACGTGATTGACGAAGACCTTTATCATCTACAGGCTCAATTTTGGAGAATAACAAAACACACTGAAAATCTAGGACCAACTAACAAAAAGAAACATCATACGCTAATCAAATCTAGGAATCAACCAAGAAAACAAAACTTCTCTCGATGATCGTACTAGTTGGTGATGAAATCCAAAGTCGTGTGATCAAGTTGAGAAGGGGCTAGGATATGGTGGAATAGTTACAATGGCGAACTGCTTAACAGACTTTCACCTTGGTGCAATCTTCCACGCAGTAATTGTGGATTTACCCTCCAAGGAGCCCGAGTGAGTTTGACCAATGTTTATTCCAGGTACAGTGAGACTTCCCTTCACCATCACCTTGTGTAAGTACCTAAATATTATGGCAACTAAAGACACCAATTCGCAATGAGTCCCTGGACGGGTATAGTCGACAGTCCGATCCGAAACGTATGGGTAGGATAACAAGTCCGAAATTAACCTAAGAGGCTCCCACACATAATCATGGGTATACCTTCAAGTGACCCCCAATATATGATCTGACCACTACAAATAAGGAACCATGGAGGGATAATCTCCATAATTCGCCAAATGCGACCTCATGCATAACCCCTGTGTGAGAGGGGGATCCCATAAAATCTATACGACAATTGGATTTGACTCTCCCTAGCTCAGGATGCTAATGTTTGTTTTGAAAAATTTGGAGAGTTGTACTCATAGCTTAATCCAAAGTGCTAACCCTAGTTTACTGTTGGTGGAAGATCCTAAAAACAAAAAATGTTCTAGATAATTTTTAATTAGCATTCGTTTTACAACTGTTCTTTACTCAAAGGGCGTATGAAAGTGAAACTGATGGAATGATGACTCAATTCCCCAAAATATGCATAAATGATGATAATAAATCATTTCTTTTCAATGAATGCCTATTTAAGGGAAAGAGAAAGATTCGTTTTCATTATCAAACACTAATAAGGAATATCCTCAATCAATTTGTTCTCAATCAAACCCAATGTAATGCTTAAAATATTTCAGAAATACCTTCTAATATGAAAACCAATCACTAAGATGTATCTTTTTCGTTTGTATGTGAATGATGATTAATTCAATGCAAAACTTCTCCTACCAACTACCCTTTCAGATCAAGGAGATTCAAACAAGTATAAGAAAATTTTGCACAAACGACACACCCTCTTGCTATGATTGAAACAAGAAGAAAAAAGAAAAAAAAAAAGATAACAAAGAAAATCAAGAATTTCACACAAAAGAAAGATGCTAAGAGAAATGACCTCAAATAACCAAATGAGATGATTCACAGATTTTTGATGCCCTTCACTAGAGTTCCCGCTCAGTCAGATAAGAAAGAAGAAAGCAATGGATAGATTCCAAGTTCTCAATAGCAAAAAAACTCAAAATAAGGAAGAATTTCACAAAATATGAACATCAAAGTGCTTATTTCTCAGAAAGTAGAGTGTGAAAGGTCAATAGGAAGAAGAATTGAAGAACAAAGAAGTTGAGCAAAGGAAAAACAAAGATTGGATTTCAGAAAATACAATTCTAGAAGGATTTTTTTGCAAAGAAAGGTTGGCACTCTAGTGTAAGGGGCACTAGAGCATTATAACGCTCTGTCTAAGACCTTTAGGAAGTGTTGGTGCTCTGATAACAATGTAGGGGAGCGTTGGTGTCCTAAAACCCAGAAAATTGTCCAAAAAACCCAAAAACTCAGTTGAACTTTGGCATTCAGAGTGTATGTGATGGAATAAGGATTCAATCAACATATGAAATCAAACATACGGGGTGAACAAGGTCTAAAAAGAACAAAGGGAAAGAGAAGGTCTATGAGGAAAACCAAAACTGAAAGTTTCAATTCGATCCCCAACGGAGTCGCCAATTTCTGTTGAAGGAAAATCTCCCTACGGATAGGTAGATCTCCTCTTGAGAGCTAGACTCTTAACTCTTAAGATAGAAGATGCTTAACCTGGACAATGACTTCCTTTTAGATCTAGATAAACTAATGTGTGATGAGGAAGGATAAAATAAGTACCTTTTTACCATTGTTTGTCCCTACACAGTATGAGTTGAGCTCTAATATTAAACTCCTCGATAAGCCCTGTAGACAAACAAAGATACAACCAGCTTCCTACTATATTGAGATTAGTTCAAAATAGATCTATCTATTAGAGACAAATTCATGTGAGATCAAACACAGACTTGAAATAAATAGGCCAAGCATATTATATTAATGAGAACAACAATGAAGAAAACTTACAACCATAGATGTGAGTACAACAGCTTCATCAAGTTCCCCTTGTCCAAACCCTTGCTTAAACAGTCTACACGCAGAATGTTGATGCTCCAAATGACATACCACTCATGAGATAATAATTTTGGTATAATTCTCAATCTCCATTCCCCCTCCTCCATGGAAATCCCTCATTATATAATATTTGGAGACTTAACCACCATGGAGAGAATCTCTCATCAGATCCACTAAGAAAGGGATCTCTAAGATATTTATGGAGAAAATATCTCTTAAGGATTTGGGGGAGGAAATATCTCTTAAGGATTTTAAGGAGGAAATATTTCAACCATCCATGAGATCCTCCACCTTCCCTAAAAAATAGGAAACCAAATATGAGGTGGATCCTCACACTTAATTACTTTCTTTTTCATGAATATTAATAATAATTCATGTGCACTTTATTCTCTCACTTAATCAATTTCTTTTCCATGAATATTAATAATAATTCATGTGTACTTAGTATTTCTTTGCCTTCATGTAATATATCCCTCCTCCACATTGAATATGGATTGTGACATAGGTTATTCCATGGTGTCAAGGTGTATGCGACACTTATACGACACTTTACGACACTTAGGGCGAGGTACCTAGGTGTGCAAATTTCATGTGTAATAGAAACATGATAGGAGGGTCCATGGGTCCATCTGATTCTTTGAATAAATTGTCAAATCATTATTTGACATATGGTACCTTAATGAATTCTTTCAGAGGGATGGTTACATGCATCTTAGATAACACCCCTTCAAATTCAAAGTTCAAGTCCCCCTTCTCGGTTTTGGAAGTTTTAGAGGGGATAATGTCTAAGGATGGAGATTTCATTTGAGCTGCTAAAGGAATGGTAGAGATGGGTTGGTTCAACTTCTTTCATATATATACCTAGAACTCTTGTTTCTTCAAATTTTCTTTCGATTCATGGTCTAGGTTGTTTATTACTGCCATTCTAGCCAACCTGGCTGCTTCTTTCATGCCCTACCAATGCTCTTCAACGATGATATTTATTTGAGGGCCTTCCATGAGATGTCCCATATTGTTCACTTGTTCATGGAAATCATTGTTATAAGGACACTCATGTTCCCAATTTGCTTCACTACACTGCAAACACCAAGGGTTTTCATCCGTGACATTTGCAGGAGAGAAGGTGTTTGGAACCTCTTGATCAATATTTGGTTTATAGAATCGGTTCCCCTTTTGGAATTGTCCTTTGTACAGGACCCTAGGTCCTTGGCTCTGGGATCTTTCCAAGTTGACAATTCTACTCATCATTATCTCTTGATTTTTGATCATGCCATCCATGGATACTTGTAATGTTTCCATATTGGCGCAAAGGTCAGAATCAGGTTCAATATTTTGTGCGATCTTGGGTTTAGTGTCCCTATTGCCCCTTGGATTTGTGAAAGGATCAATCTTAGATGAATGGAGGTTGCATTCAATATTGGTAGCCAATTCTTGAGCTTCTTGGATTTTTTGGGGGTTCTTGTCTCTGAGGAGATACCCTATTTGACACATGAAAGACTTGGTGTAGATTTAGACAAGGTAATTATCGGTTGGATGATGGCTCACAGGAATATTTTGCAACAGGTTTTCAAGCCTGGTGTGGAATTATCGAATGGACTTATTCTCATGTTTCCAAAGGGAATTTAGCCTAGTTAGAAGCATGTTGGGGTCTTCTTTGATACTCCACCTCTTGAGAAATGCTTCTTCTAGTTTGTCCATGGTTTTAATACCACCATCGGAAAAACTATGGTACCAATGCCTTGAAGCATCAAGGAGGGTAGTGGAGAACAATTTCATGAATAGGTATTCAACATCATCACTAACGGGGTGAAGCGGAAAAAATGCCCAAAAATTTCTCATATGCTCTTCAGCACTGATTGCATCAGTACCGGTAAAATTAGGCAAACACTTCTCATACTTGGGTGGAATTTTCCTAGGGTATCCTAGTATAGATGACATGTCTAGTGGCTTGAAGAGAGTACATGACCATTGTCTTTGATTATTTCCTAGATTCGGTGCATTGGTATGAGTTGTTGTGCTAGACTTGGTGTTCAAAGGAAGATTTTCTCTGAAAAGTGATTTTACAATAGGATATTTTTGGGGAGGATTTATTATGAAGAATTGAGGAGGATTTGTCAACCTCCTTGTAGTTTGTGGAGTCACGAGATAATTTTCTTGAAACTATTATATAAAAATGGAAAACACCCTAAGTGGAGTCGTGATGCAGTCCCCCTACTCCCCCCGTAGGGCTATGCAACCTCCCGATCAATGGATCTACGATTCTTGAGTCAAAAGACTCTATGGAACCTTAAAGGTCTCCTCCTATGTCTAAAAACAGGCCCTTCGGCTTCCTGGTGCAGGTCTGACAGCAACCTACGACCTTCCCTTTCGCTTTGCTGTGAAAAATCAGAGTGTCGGTGCTAGCTCCTTTTTAGATAAACCCTCTCTTGGTGTGACCTTGGGCTATGACCACACGATTGTGGGTGAGGCCATAAGTTCTTTGGGATCAAACTACTTTTGGGCCCACATTGCTCCTACAACCTCCACATGTCCTCTTAACGAAACAATGGTTTGGATTGTGGCCCACCCTTGATTGGTTAAACTCCTTGCAACTACTATCCCCACAATGTTAGGGGATCGTCGATCTCACTATATTGACGATAACTTCTAAATCGTTGATTCAGACCTACACCCTTCAAATCTACAGACCAGATCTATTCCCTCTGAAGCAATGATTGAGATCTCTTCACAATTCCATACTTTGGGAATTCGAAATATCAAACCCAGTTTCTTTCCGTATGTCAATCCTCCAAAGTTGGTGGTTTATGGACACCTATCCTACTCATCAAAATTCATGCTCTATCTTTGGGTGTTTGACTCTTCAAAACCAAATCAATGGTCTAGTGACCCCCTGCTCGATCGATGCTTGAGATTTCCTCCAGGTCTTCGGACTTCTGAGATCTCAAATCTCAAACAATGCCTTTTCTCCCTTGATTTTATCCGAAGGTCGTGATCTCTTGACATGTGTCCTCCTCATCTAAAGATCGAGGATTACTTCAGGAATTTACCTGGAGTGCATGGATCTACGCCACTTCTCCCTTAGATCCGGTGGCTAAAAATCACTTTGGAAATTTACCCAAAGTTCACGGACTCCCACCACGTCTCCCTTATATCTCACGGTCCAGAAATCACTTCAGGACTTTGGGTCTTCACACTTTGACGATATTAGTTCTCAAACTGAAAACACACTTCAAATTTTCCTTGGAGCTCGAGATATTTTGACATGTGTCTCCTCCCAGATCAATGGCTCACGTCTCTTCAACTCTTTGGACTTAGGGTATTTCTACCTTTCACCTCTTACCTTCCTATGGATCTCATGAACCGCCGACACGTACCCTCCTAGATCTAACAATCCAGATATGCTTCGGCTCTCTGGTTGTTCTAACTTTGTGAGTTTCAAGTTTCAAACTCGACTCCTTATGAACTCACGATATCTGATAGTTCACGCTCGCTTGACTGATCCAATGTCTGAGATTCACTTCAGCCGATTTGATGTCTCAAGTCTGTTTCAAATGATCAAATGGCTGAGATTCCACTTCGGCGTTCTGGAGCTTTGGGCTTTAGGAATCTCAATATTCAAACCATTCCTCCTCTTGAACTCACAACAACCAATGGCTATGATTCCTCCTGGCGATCCAATGCTTGATATTTTCCTAGAACAGTCTGATGGCTCAGATCTCTTCCTGTGATTGGACGACTAAGATTCTATTTATGGGATCCAATTCTTCGGGCTTTGAAAACCTCAAGTTTCAACCCCGATACGGTCTCTCTCCTCTATACACAAATTTTTAAGGCTCGTACACTTCCTTCTGATCCAACTGCTATTGGTCTCTTTTCACTATGATCCGACGATCACGGTCCCTCTTCCTCCTGAGCTTCTAATATCTCCCGCTTGGAATATTTAACCTCTTTCAAAGGTTCCAGGCCTTTGTTGTCCCTACGAATCTGACTCTGGGATCTCATCAACACTTGTGAAAAGTGTTATCTCTTCTGAGCTTCGGTCCTTGAAAGGATTTTTGACTTCCCATGCACACCTTGCGTTATCGAGATTTTGAATAACTCAGTTCAAAAGATTTATTGAAAATAAATTCTTCTCCTCACCCACCTGGCGATCCTCTGCACTGGTTCTTCGAAGCTTGTTGGCTTCTTAACATTGTTCACACCTTGCACCTGGTCTAAGTTTCCCTGGTTCTCTCTGAACTTCTCTAAGTCAATCTAAGACTCAGTCAATGCACTCCTTGCATTCAATATGCACACCTTGCATACAAGTATCAGAAGAGAAACAATTGAAAATCATCCAGTTTCCTCATGAAATCCTATAATCAATCTCTCAAACAATCATGCGTGAATGAAATAAACTCAAGAACACATACAAAATATAACAGTCATTTAATCACACAAAAAATGAACACAGTCCAATCTTTGGGACAATTTTATCTGTTCGATTCCTTCATGAAAACAAAATTTCATACTATCATAGTATTTCTCCTACTCTACTCTATTCTATTGATCTCTCTGATCTCTATGTCCTTCTTCCTATTCTGTCTATCTGTTACAATACAACAATGAAAAACCTATCTAAGGAATGCTCCACAAGCTCTCTGTCCCGTCTGAAATATATCCTATCAAACTCAAAGTTGTTACCTACTTTGTCCTATTACAATAACTACCAGTTATTACCAGATAGAGTCAACACTCCATATCTTCAATCTCTTACAGTCCTTCACGACTTTATAAACAAGTTACAATTTTAAAATTGATGTTTACAAAATATACCATCAGCCGATTTAAATTATGAAATTAATGTTTGATTTGAAATTCTAGCATTGTTGAGATGTCATTCGTTTGTCTCCATGTGTGCGTTGTTGACTTTGAAGGCGATGCTCCTGCATCATACTCCTCTGGTTAAAAAAAATTCATGGACTCCTATCTATGAGATCCTGCACTGATTTTCCATGCTTCAAAATACCAGGTTCAGTAACCCAACTCACATCTTCCATTGGATGATATTTCCACTTCACTAAGTATTCAGGGTATGTCTTCCTCCTGGTTTTCTTTCCATCCCTCTATTCAATGATTTTCTCCATCTGAGGTTTTTCTCCTATGGGAAATTTCTCTTCCCACTGAATTTATTTATGATCATATGATTCTCTTGCCTCATCTCTCCTGTAAGGATGCATGTCTGCAAAATTGAATATCGGTGATATCCCAACATTGTCTGGAAACTCAATCTCATAAGCATTGGCTATGAATTTTCTGAGAATCCTGCATGGTCCTATCTTCTTCATCTTCAATTTGTTATATGTTCCCCTTGGAAACCTCTCTTTTCTCAAATGAGCTAAAACTTCGTCTCCAACTTTGAATTGAACTTATCTTCTCTTTTGATCAACTTTGCTCTTGTATTTCTGGTTGTTGTCCTGTAGCTGCTCTCTGACTCTATCATGAAGTTTCTTCATTTTTGTTGCAAAATCCTCTGCTCCGGCACTTCTGAACTCATCTTGATTCAGATCTCTCAACTCTATAATCCCTCTTGGTTGTATATGTTTGCATAGGGGAAGACCTAGGGTTCAACTCCAAGAGAGCACCAGCAAGCCCTAACTACTGGCCCTTTCAGCTACACCTGCGAAGAAGATGCAGTCTCACCCTAACCAACTATTGGGGGGTTGCAGGACAAAGATGTCTACAACCAAGGGAACTATCAAGTAGATCCAACACTAGAACAATACATCATGCATATATCACTTATCATCTTATATATATTCCACACATCTATCATATCTACCATAGTAATGCAATAACAATATATCAAGGAAAAAGAACATAGCATCAATCACACAAACAAGACAAGATATACGTGGTTCACCCTTTCTCTAGGGCTACGTCCATAGAACTGTGACTGTGATTTATAATGTATTAAGATGAAGCATACAGTTCTTGTCTAGAATATCTTCTTTCTTCTTCTCTCTATCTCTCTCCTCCCTACACACCCAACTGCAGGGTTGATCTTCACACCCAGTTGAATATCTTACAATACATAAGGCTCTCGTACTCAGAACTTATCTCTCACACAATATTACTCACTCGATCACACAAAAACAATAATAACAACAACGACAACCACCCATCCTAGGTCCTCTTGACCTCTATTTATACATTATAATTATGCACCGACATCCTTAGGCCGAAACCTAGGTGTCAAAATCCTAGATACCAAAACCCTAGGTGTCTAAAACCCTAGGTCAACTTGACCCGCATTTTCAGAGTTCACCAATCTGTATTTCCTTCCTTCCCGCACAGTGCTCCAAAGCATCCAACAGTGGTTTTTTCCCCTTGTTGAGTTGTCCACGATCCTTCTTCCTTGTTGATCTGTCATCCTCGATCTCCTCATCCAATGAATTTCTTCCCTTTACTTCACTGCATCTTTTCTTCTTTTTTTCTCACTTTGACCCAGTGACAATCACTGTGTCTTCTATGCAGTTTTCATTCTGCCTTTTCTTCCTTGAGCTTCTCTTATTTCGATAACCAAGGGCCAACATGCCCCCAACACTCACCTGTGACTTGTTCCAAAGAACTTCAGATCTGACCTTTCTGTTTTACTTCGACTTCAAACTGCACAGTGAAGCCTTTGCTTTATGCTCTATGCCTCGTCTCCTTCCTTCCTTGTGCAGACTGTCTTTTATGTGTATGGTACCCAGTTTCAACTACACCTGGTACCTAGACCCTTTTCCTTATGATTTTACTTAGAGCCGCGGGGTAGATTGTTATCATAGTACAACTTTAATCGGCTCCCATTCACTAATCCTTCCTTCCATTATCCCTTCAAAGTCTTCAACTGCATAGCTCCTCCTTCTGTAACATAGGTGATATTATATGGCCTGAGCCAATGCATTCTGAACTTTCCAATATGTTTTATGAACTTACTGTCATATACCAGTACTAGATCACCTTGTTGGAATTCGTTCTTCTTGATGTGCTTGTCATGATAGGCATTTTCTCTTTCCTTTTGTACCTCTTGATGGAATCCTACAATAAATTTGTCTTCTTCTAGTTTGAGCAACTGTGAAAGCCTCTCTTGAACATCACCAGTGTCATCCATATCTATAAAGGAAACAATTCTTAAGCTTGGTACCAGGTATTCCATTGGGACAATGGCTTCGAGACCATATACCAAATTAAAAGGGGTCTGCATTGTTAATTTTTTGCAAGTGGTTCTATAGGCCCATAGTACTGTTGGTACTCTTAAATCCCATTCATCTGTGTTCACACTACAAATATTCATCAGTGTTTTCTCCAAGATCTTGTTGAATTTTTCCACTGTCCCATTTTCATGTGGATGGTAAGTCTTTTGGCATACTTACAAAGAGAAGGCAATGTGTGCATGTTTGTCATTGATGGTGCAGATCAACATGATCAAAAGCGCAATGACAATGGTATGGAAATGGAAAGATCAACAGTGAAGAGAAACAGTGATCATTAGATCCCATTCAGAATTCCTTATGACCATCATATCTGATTTTAGATAGGAGGAGCGTGCAGTAGAAGAGAAAAAATCTCAGGTGTCAGATCTGAGCCCGAAGACTGACCGATGTTGGATCCAGAAGAAGGAGCATGATCTTTATGTGAAAGATGAAGTGGGATTACAAAGTCCCGAAAGCAGGAGGATCGTCCATCTTCACGAAGGACACGTGACGAGTGACTAGAACTTCGCTGACTTACACATTGGAGGAGTCAACAGAGCATGGTGTGGGAACTTGCGATATGCGATATCCTGAATGATTTGGGTTGTCAGATCGAGGATTGATATGAACCCTTGGATCGAGGGTCATGGAATATTGTATGCAAACTACACGTGGCGAGAGGTCAGATTTTCGCTGACTGAAAATTCAAAGGAAGGAGGAGCTCTATCCTTTGAAATCGTGAAACATGAAATCGTGATTCAATCTAAATCGTTGATTAAGGGAGAGCGTGGACCGTTGATCTGGCTCCATTTCAGAGTTTTGGATACCAGGTGTTAGAGGAATCAAGGATACTCATGGAAAAATCATGAAGTGCCTCTTTGGCATAGCCTGTGGTCACCACCAGTGGTCATGTGAGGGGAAGAAGCTAGTGGTGCTAAGCTCCATTTTGGAGTTTTGACAATTGTGACTTGGAGTGTCGACACCCTTCATCATAGGAATGTGAAAATGCGAAATCACGAAATTAAAATTTTGTTTAGAGCTCGGTCACAACTAGTGGGCATATGAGATAAACATGAAATCCTATGGATTTCATCCAACGATGTTGTTTAATTGGGAATCTAATCGAAGGGCTATTGTTTCTCTTCACGATTAATTGTTTAGTTATGATTCAGTTAGCAAAATTGAATCATGGTTCTTGGACAGTTGGTGATTCAGTTGTTGTGGCGTTTTTGTCCTAGGATATTCGAGGTGTAATTGAAGGGGTTGGAGAAAATAAAAGATATATGCAGTGACTGTGTGGGGTTGGTTGTTCTCACGAAAAAATGAGGTAAATTGGGAGAAAGGAAAATCGCAGAATGCACAGTGTGAGATAAAACTCAGAAATGATAAATAGAAGCTAAACATAACAGAAAAAGGTGAAGAGAATAGAATGAGTAGATATCAAAGAGAATGATAAGAATAGAGAAAGAATATATAGAAAGAGATAGAAAGTCAAGCCAAGTATGAACAAAGAAGAAGAATAGTGAAGCAAAGAAGATTTGCAGAACAGAGAAGAAGTGGTAAGAATCGATATACCTGTATTGTTGGTTATTCAATCATTTATGTACACTCAGGGAGGTAGGATGGTTCTAGGGAGGAATGTGGTCCTCTGATATTCAAGTTGGTTCTTGAATATTGGAAGTTGTATCTTCCATCTAGTTGTGGCTAGAAAATAGGGTGGCAAGGTGGTGCTCGGGAAAACACAGAGTTTTCTGTATGTAATTTGGTGCTTGTATAAGTCTAGTTGGTGCTAGAACATTTAGGGAGTTGATGCTTCCTTCTAGTGGGTTATAGATAAACCAGAGAGTTGGTGCTCTCAACAAGTTGGAGCTTGTAAAATAGAGATAGTAGCCTCACTTTGAGTTGGTGCTCAAACATAGATGATGTACATAACTTAAAAGACTGCCTATCATTCGAAGAAGAAGATTTTTTCTCCCTTTATGGGTTTCCTCATGAAAATATATCTCTGTGTATATCTTATGTGTCATTGATGTTCATTATTCATGTTGTTCATATGTTGTATAATATTGATGGTCACTTGGAGGAGATTAAAAATTGTTTGAATAGTCATAAATTGTTTAAGCACAGTAACAACTGATTCACCACCCCCCTCTCAGTTGTCTTATTATTTTCAACAATTGGTATTAGAGCAAGGTTCCTTTATTTAAAGGTAGATATATAAGCTTAAACATGACAAGTCATGAAGGGACTTCAGCCAATAAGCCTCCTCTCTTTGATGGAACAAATTTTCCCTTCTGGAAGATTAGAATGAGAACATACTTAATGGCCTTAGGTGCTGATGTTTGGGATGTAGTAGAGACTGGATATGTAAAGCCTGTTGTGCTAGCTTCCAAGGATGATAAGTTAGAATTTATATTTAATGCTAAGGGAATGAATTGTATCTTGAATGGACTTGTTGAAGATGAGTTTGCAAAGGTGATGCATCTTGAAACTATCAAAGCAATGTGGGATAAACTTATTAGCAATTATGAAGGAAATGAGAAAGTAAAAGATGCCAAACTTCAAACATATAGATTTAAATTTGAAAAACTAAAGATGAATGAAGATGAAACAGTCAGCAAGTATTTTTTAAGAGTTGAAGAGCTTGTGAATGCCACGAAGGGTCTTGGTGAGAAAATTGAATAATCATTTTTAGTTCAGAAGATTTTAATATCTTTGCTTGATAAATTTAATCCAAAAGCCTCTGGAATAGAAGAACTAAATGATCTTAAAACTTTGCCTATTGATCAAATACTAGGAACTCTAACTACATATGAAATGAGAATTAGCAAAGATAAATCCATCACTAGAGAAGCATCGTTTAAAGAAGACAAGAATTCTAATTCAGAATTAGATGATATTGAGGCAAAATTTGTGAGAAGGTTAAATAAAGGATCAGAAAAATATCAAGGAAAACACCCTTTCAAATGATTTAACTTTGGTAAGATAGGTCATTTTTCATCTAAGGGTCCTCACCAGAAAAAGGACCATAACTCTGATGATGAAAAGAAATACAAATTTAAGAAATATAGTAAAAAAAAATATTGTGTGCAAACAATGATGACTCCTCAAAAGACATAGATAGTGATTCATCATGTGAAGACAAAGTGAATGATTTTATGCTTATGGCCATGGGAGATCTTGATGATGAACATTTATGAGGTGAAATGGATGATGAAGAAGCTGCAGTGGATATGGAAGGTGAATTAATCAGTGCTTTGGAATAAATTGACAGACTCAGATGTAAGAAGAGAAAAAAAAATAGTTGTTGATGCAGTTTAAAACGAATGATAAAAAACTTGATGAAGATTTTTCTTTACTAAAAGTGGAGTTAGAAGAGGAAAATAAAATAGAATACGTTTTGAAACAACAATTATCAGAGAATAAAGCGAGGTGTGAAGCCTTAGAAGAAGAGATAGTATAAACCAGAAAAGAAATGGAGAAGTTTAAGGCATTGTATCACCAAAATCTGTCAAGTATTAAAGCCTCAGAAGAATTAGCTTCCATTCTAAATCATCAAAGGAATCCAAAGTTGAAAGATGGCTTGGGCTATGAAGAAGGATCAAATAGTGATCATCCCAGTAATACAAAACCCATCAAGTTTGTCAAATCTACAATCATTGACAACAACCACTCTGCGGAAACAAAGAGAGAAAATCAGCCACCAAGAAGGAATGGATGAAAAAGTACCAGAATTGAATCTATAGATCGCAGAAACTATCAGCATGGAAGAAATCAACCCACTCAAAGAAGACAATATTTTTCCAGGTACAAAGGATTTTTCTATGGATATTGTTTTTTCTGTTCTAACTTTGGTCACAAAGATATAACTTGTTTTTTAATATTTAGATATGAGAAATCAAGTTATTCAAGGAATAATTATCTACCACCACAAAGATTAAGACAACCAAGCAACAAACAATCATAGACTATAAATCATGTGATGACTGGGAGAAGGACACAGGTGAAACATAACAATAGTTATGAGCATAACAATTGTTATGATCTGTTATTCAGTGAACCAGAATGTTATAACTTCCATAATTATGGACATAAAGCTCTAGACTGTCGCTTAAGGAACTATAAGCCAGATCTGAATCCTACTGCTGAAAATTTCAAGGTTTGGAAGAAGAAAGAAGATGACCAATGTGAATTAGTGTTATCAGCCCAAAGAAAAAATAATCCTTGGTATATTGACAATGGATGTTCCAAACATATGAATGGAGACAAAAGAAAGTTCCTAACTCTAAGTGAAAACAAATCAGGGAATGTAAATTTTGGAAACGATGCACCAGGAAAAATAAAAGGAAAAGGATTGGTAATCTTGAGTAATGGAAAAGGAAAAGATCAATATGTGTTGTTTGTATATGGTTTGAAACATAATATACTAAGTATCATTCAAGTTTTTGACAAAGGGTGTGAAGTTGTTTTTACTTATAAAGATTGTAAAATAAAATCTTTGAATTCAGGACAACTAGTTGCAAAAGGGATAATAATAGAAAACAATGTCTATGTGTTAAAAGAAGAAAAAGAAGAATTCCACTTAACCAAATATGATGAAAGTTGGATATGGAAAAGGAGACTTGGACACCTAAATTTTGATCATATAATTAAGCTTAGAAACAATGGGGCAGTAAAAGATCTTCCAAAGATATCAAAGCCATATGAATCTGTATGTAAACCTTGACAGATAGGAAAGCTTACTCGCACTCAGTTCAAATCTAAAAAAATTCCTTCAACATAAAAACCTCTCTAGTTAGTACATATGGATTTATGTGGACCATCAAGAAAAGAAGGTACAGGAAAAGAAAACTATGTTATGTTGATTATTCTAGACTAACGTGAGTTGTCTTTTTGAAGGAAAAATCCGAAGCATTTGAAAAATTCAAAGTGTTTAAGGCTCTGACTGAGAATCAAACAGGAAAGAGATTGAAGGTAGTAAGGTTTGATAGAGGAGGAGAGTTTATTTCATGGAAATTCAAAGAGTTCAGTGATAAACATGGAATCACACGAGAATACACTATTCCAAGAACTCCACAACAAAATGTAGTGGTTGAGAGGCAGAATAGATCAGTTCAGCAGATAGCGAGATCAATGATGAATGAAAGCAATATTTCTCAGACATATTGGGTGGAATCAATCCATACAGCTATTTATATTCTTAACAAATCTCATCTTAGGCCACACAGTGACAAGACTCCTTATGAACTATGGTTTGGAAGACCTGCTTCAATCAAGAATTTTAAAGTCTTTGGGAGTAAATCTTATATCAAGAATAATGATGAAAATATTGGCAAATATGATGATAGGGATGATGAAGGTATCTTCTTAGGTTATGATACTAACAGTAAAGGGTACATATGCTACAATAAGAGGCTGCATAAATTGGTTGATTTTGTCGACATAAAAGTTGATGAAGAAGTCTCAGTCAGGAATGCAAGCAGTGTTTAACCAAGCACGAAAGATATAGTTGAAGATAAAGATGAACAGGTCTAAGGATCAGAAAGGGAAGAATTTGAATCATATGAAGATATGAATACTCAGGCTAACACAAATTAGCAGAAAGAAACAAAATCACCTCTCAGAATTGTTAGAAAGAATCATCCTAAAAATCAGATAATTGGAGATATAAACAAAGGAGTTCAGACAAGAAGTAAATTAGTTAAAGACACAGAATAATATCAGATTGCTTTTCTATCTATGATTGAACCTAAAAAAATTTATGAATCCAACAACCATGATGATTTGATTAGAGTTATGAATGAAGAGCTTGATCAGATTAAAAAGAACAATACTTGGGAGCTTGTTCCTAGACCTGAAGATAAGAATGTAACAGGTTCCAAATGGGTGTTCAAGAATAAAATGAATTGAAAAGGACAAGTTGGTAGAAATAAAGCATATTGGTCTATAAAGGGTATGTACAAGTTGAAGGTCATGATTTTGATGAAACCTTTGCACCAGTGGCAATATTGGAATCCATCAGAATGTTTCTTGCATATTCATGTCATAAGAACTTTAAAGTGTATCCATGGATGATTTTAGGGGCTAAATTTCTCTCATGGGCTAATTTTCCATGGTTTTCCCAAAAACGAGATTCACTATTTTAAAAATGATTCGCCCAAATTCTATAGGATAAAATTATTTTACCTTAAAAATCGCCAAATTTTTATAAAAACTATATAAAATCCTTAGAAATTTGAATATTTTTACAAAAATATCGCCAAACATTTATAGTTGGCATATGAAGGATTAGTAAGATTCACGAAGGTTTCTACATTTTAAAATAATTTTCCATCCTTAAAATCATCACTGAATGTATCAGATGGATGTTAAGTCAACATTTCTTAATGGAGATCTAGAGGAAGAAGTATGGAGCAACCTGAAGGATTCTCATTGACAGATAATCATGATTATGTCTGCAATATGAAGAATTCTTTATATGGACTGAAACAAGAACCACGATCTTGGTACTATAGACTGGACAATTTTTTACAAGATAAAGGGTTCAAGAAAGGTATTGTTGACAACAATATCTACATTAAGTCTGAAGGTGATAATTTACTAGTTGTTTTGGTCTATGTAGATGATATTATTTTTGGTTGTACTAATGAATCCTCTGTCCAGTGGTTTACTAAATCTATGCAAACAGAGTTTGAGATGTCCATGATAGGAGAACTGTCATACTTTCTTGGTTTACAAGTAAATTAGAGTTTTGCAAGAATATTTATCTCTCAAGAAAAATATTTGAAAGAGATGTTGAAGAAATTTTAGATGGAATATTCTTCCCCTGTTAGTACACCTATGGTGGTTGGTTGCAAGCTCAATAAATATGATATTTCACCCGATGTTGATCAAAGGACATATCGATCAATGATAGGTAGTCTTTTGTACATCACAACATCTCATCTTGATATAATGAAAGTTGTTGGAATGGTAGGTCATTATCAGTCTGCTCCTAAACAAAGTCATTTAGTAGCTGTAACCAGGATATTCAAGTACTTGAAGGGCACAATGACTTATGGTCTGTGGTATCCTAAAAATCAGAACTTTCAATTAACTACTTATTCAGATGTTGATTGGGAAAACTGTGTGGATGAGAGAAAGAGAACCAATGGAGGAGCATTCTTCCTAGGTAACTCGTTAGTAGAATGGCTTAGTAAGAAGCTTGGATCCATCTCCTTATAAACTACAGAGGTAGAATACATTGCTGCTGCTACTTGTTGCACACAAATTCTATGGATGATACAAACTCTTGCAGATTTGAAGGTAACTTATACTGATCCCATTCCACTTCACTGTGATAACACCAGTGCCATTAGTCTCTCTAAGAATAATGTAATTCATTCAAATTCAAATCATATACCAATAAAATATAACTTTCTCAGAGAACATGTTACAAATTTTTTTATCCAGGTGAATTATATTCCTTCCACAAAACATATAGTTGATATCTTTACTAAACCATTAGCAGTAACACCTTTTGGATATCTTCGTCAGAAGTTGGGGGTTATATCTGAATTTGTCTAATATGTTCACCTTGTCAGGGGGAGTATGTCATTGTCACATATCTGATACCTTCAAGATGTATTGCAACAATTCAGGGGGAGCATGTTTCTTAGTTGACATTGATGTCAAAGGGGGAGAAGTAGTGTGGTAAGGATGCTAGAGTGGTATGTTTGGTTGCATGTTTAGCAGGTAGAGTAGCAGTCCAAGAAGAGAGTGCAGAATGTAGTTATTCAGGTTCAAGGTTGCCATCAATGCCAAAGGGGTAAATTGTTGGCATACTTACAGACAGAAGGAAACATGTGCATCTTTGTCATTGATGGCATAGATCAGCACGATCAGCAATGCAACGATAATGGCATGGAAATGGAAAGATCAACAGTGAAGAGAAATAGTGATCGTTGGATCCCATTCAGAATTCCCGATGACTATTAGATATGAATTCAAATAGGAGGAGCATGAAGTAGAAGAGAACAAATCTCAGGCATCAGATCTAAGCCCGAAGACCCACTGTCGTTGGATCCAGAAGAAGGAGCACAATCTTTACGTGTAAGATGAAGCGGTCTTACAAAGTTCTGAAAGTAGGATGACCGTCCATATTCAAGAAGGACATGTGGCGAGGGAATAGAATTTCAATAACTTACACATTGGAGGAGTCAACGGAGCATGGTGTGGGAAATCGCGATATGCAGTATCCCGAAATGATCTAGGTTGTCGGATTGAGGATTGATCTGAAACCTTGGATCAAGGGTCGTGTATCGTTGGATTCAAGCTACACGTGGCGAGATGTCAACTTTTCGTTGACTGGAAAGTCAAAGGAAGGAGGAGCTCTATCCTCTGAAATCGTGAAACGTGAAACCACGATTCAATCTTAATCGTTGATCAAGGGAGAGCATGGACCATTGATCTGGCTCCATTTTAGAGTTTCAGATACCAGGTGTTGGAGGAGTCAAGGAGACTCACGAAAAAATCGTGAAGCACCTTTTTGACGCAGCATGTGGTCACTGCTGATGGGGTGAAGAAGCTAGCGGTGCTAAGCTCCATTTCTAAGTTTCGGAGATCACGAATTGGAGTGTCGAGACCCTTCATCACAGGAATGTCAAAATGTGAAATCACAAAATTCAAATTTTGTTTAGTGCTCGGTCACAGCTAGTAGGCATATGAGATAAATGTGAAATCCTATGGATTTCATCCAATGGTGCTGGTTAATTGGGAATATGATTGAAGGGATATTGTTTCTATTCACGATTAATTGTTTAGTTATGATTCAGTTAGCAGACCTGAATCATGGTTCTTGGATGGTTGGTGATTCAGTTGCTGTGGTGTTTTTGTCCTAGGAGATTCGAGGTGTAACTGAAGGGGTTGGAGTGAATAAAAGATATATGCAGTGACTGTGTGGGGTTGGTTGTGCTCACAGAAAAATGAGGTAAACTGGGATAAAAGAAAATCGCAGAATGCACAGTGTGAGATAAAACTCAGAAATGATAAATAGAAGTTGAACATAACATAAAAAGGTGAAGATAACACAATGAGAATATATCAAAGAGCATGAGAAGAACAAAAAGGTGAAGATAACACAATGAGAATATATCAAAGAGCATGAGAAGAACAGAGAAAGAATAGATAGAAAGAGATAGCAAGTCAAGACAAGTACGAACAAAGCAGAAGAATAGTGAAGCAGAGAAGATTTGTAGAAAAAATAAGAAGTGGGAGGTAGGGTGGTTCTAGTGAGGACTATGGTCCTCTGATATTCAAGTTAAAGCTTGAATATTGGAAGTTGTATCTTCCATCTAGTTGTGGCTAAAAACCAGGGTGGCAGGGTGGTGCTCTAGAAAACACAGAGTTTTCTATATGCAAGTTGGTGCTTGTATAAGTCCAATTGGTGCTGGAACATTTAGGGATTTGATGCTTCCTTCTAGTGGGTTCTAGAGAAACCAGAGAGTTGGTGGTATCAACAATTTGGATCTTGTGAAACAGAGGTAGTAGCCTCAATTTGAGTTGGTGCCCAAACATAGATGATGTACATAACTTAAAAGACCACCTATCATTCGAAGAAGAAGAGGTTTTCTCCCTTTATGGGTTTCCTCATGAAAATATGTCTCTATGTATATCTTATGTGTGACTGATGTTCATTATTCATGTTGTTCATATGTTGAATAATATTGATTGTCACTTGGAAGAGATTAAAAATTGTTTCAATAGTGTTTAAGCACAGTAACAACTGATTCACACCCCCCTCTCAGTTGTCTTCATATTTTCAACAAAGGCATGCTTTTCTGATGGTGGACTACAAATTCCTCAGTCAGGGATTCAATAGTCTTATTTATGAAATGTGTTCCTTGATCACTCTTAAGGATCTTTGGGCATTCAAACCTGGTTATGATGTCATCAAATATGAATCATGCAGTTGTAGTTGCACTACAATCCTTAACTACTCTTGCTTCGGCCCATATAGTCAAGTACTCTATCGCAGTAATTATGTACGTTGCTCCTATGCACTTGCCTGGTGGGTTTACAGGTCCCACAAAGTCAATGGCCCATTTATCAAATGCTTGTAGGGTTAGTTGTGGTGATAGTGGAATTTCATCTCTTCTGGATGGTTTCCCAACTCTTTGGCATACATCGCAGACTCTGTAATAGTCTTTATCATCTCTATGTAAGGTAGGCCACCAAAGACCATCTCTAAGAACCTTATGCGCAGTTTATTTCCCTGCATAATGTCCTCCCACGATGCCTTCATGAGATTTTACAAGGATCAATGGTCTCTTTGCCTCCATAACACATATTCTCAATATATCATCAGGTCCCATCTTGTAGAGTTGTCCAACTATAAGTGAAAAGTCTGCAGCGCGCACTACTAGTTGTTTCTTCTGTGAAATTATATATTCAATAAGTGCCATTCTTGTTGACAGGAACTATACTATTTCTATGAAGTGGTCATCAATATTTCTAATGAACAATAGCTATGCATCCGACAGTGCATCCTCCAAACTGGTTGACTCTTCGCCATGTTCCAACCTTGACAAGTGGTCAAGACCTTTGATCATTCTTCCTGGCTTTACTATGATATCAAAGTAGTATTATTGAAATAGCAGAAGCTATATGCAGATTCTCCCCCCCAACACTAGCTTGTTGATTAGGTATTTCAACGTGGAGTGATCAATAAACATTTTAAAGTGTCCTCCCAATAAGTAGTGGTGAAATTTTTGCAATGCATACACCATGGCTAACCCCTATCATTCGGTAATGGTGTAATTGATCTCTGTCATTGATAGCTTCCTGCTAGAAAAATCTAACGGATGGTCAATATATCCTTCCCCAGGTTTTTCTAACATTTCTCCTAAATAAATAGAAGAACCATCGACATGCACATGAAAATCCTTGCTCCAATTTGGAAAAACCAGAATAGGCGCAGTAACCATTTTATGTTTTAGTGTGTCGAAGCTCTACTGGAACTCTTATGTCCAACTAAACTGATAGTATTTCTTCAAAATCTTATCCATTTGTGTTGTAATATGGGCATATGATCTGGATTTATGTAGGAACACAATGAAATATAGAAATACACATAAACACAGAGATGCAGTGGAAATAAGACTTCATTTCATTAATAACAAATGAATGAAATATACTTACAGACAGAATCGAAATAAACTAGCTAGGGCATTGGTAGCTTATCTCTGAGAAGAGATGTGTCGACTACTGGCCTCTGAACTATGTTACAATGAGGCTCGAAGGCCTATTCTTATTGAGAAACAATGGAAAACCCTAAACATCCAAAGACCTAACCCTAGGAGATGAAACGCCAAGACTATGGGCCCCGTTTGGGTAAGTTGGTACATCAACTTCCCAGGGACATAACTTTGGCATACGATCTTTGTTTGACGCGTTCCATACCTCGTTAGAAATATTTATATAAGGAATACAAATTTTGGGTGAGCAACATGATCTATGATCCATGTTTCTCCCCCTTTTCCCAAAAAACATCGTTTAAGGCCTCAAAACGATTCTGGAAGTTCAGGACCCAAAAACTGCTAAAAATAGTAAACTGTGTTGAAACTGAAAAACTGAAAGAAGAAATGGTGGGGGTCCAAGTGGAATAGGTGGGTAGCCACCAATATCCACCTGGATCATTCATCCCCCCTTAGGAAGAAATGGCCCCCATTGCGTTGAGTTCCTCCATGAGATGAGGAAACTTCTGTTGAACTTGGTCCCTGGTGAGCCACTTGCTTTGGTGAAGGAGTTGACCTGCTTTGACATCTTGATATAGTGGTATCCTTTGTTTTCAGGTGTGTTTGATCTGTGTATCCATGATCTGATCAGTTCTGGCTTGTTCCATGCAGTCTAGATTTAACTCTTTTGGTGTGAGTTGTTCTGCCATGTCGAATGTGTCTAGTAGAGGTGGAAAGTAGTGTCGAAGGCGGTCCACATTGAACACTTGGTGCAGACCGAGGAATGGTGGAATGTTGAGCTCAAAGGAATTTTCCCCTACAGCCTTGGTGAGGGTGTATGACCCATATCGGAGCGGACGAAGCTTGCGGTGGGGTCTAGCGAGGCGCTCCTTTTGCAAATGCAACCACACTTTGTCACCCACCTGGAAGTTATGTGGCACCCGATGTTGATCATGTCGCTTCTTGTACTTAACATTGGCTCTATCCAAGATGTCATGAACCTGTTGGCAGATGTGTTGAATGTCCTCAATGAAGTTGTTTTCCTTATCATCCTCAGACTGGACATGAGCTGAATCTTCCTGAGTAGCCACAAATGGCATGGCTATGTCAATAGGACATAGTGGTTGGAATCCCAAGCCGACTTGAAAGGGGTTGTGGTTGGTTGAGCTATAAAGAGCCCGGTTGTAGCTATGTTGTACATAGGGGAGGCTCTCATCCCATGTGCGTGGATAATTTGAATTGTATATGCATAGAATGTGTACGATCATCCAGTTGACAACCTCTGTCTAGCCATCAGTTTGCGAATGGAAAGCTGTGGACTTGGTCAGCTTGGTGTCCAGCATCGACCAGAGGCTGGAACAAAATGTACTAAGGAACTAACTATCCTGATCTGAGATGATAGACTGTGGGATTCCAAAGTGTACCCACACTCATTCAAAGAAGAGTTTTGCAGTGGCTTCTGCTGTGATATTCTTCTTGCAGGCCATCATAATGGACATCTTCGAGAATCGATCGAG
>SNQJ01S0087166.1:21307-45127 GCA_010110895.2 Picea sitchensis | reverse complement strand
TGCATTCACTAAAGACAAACAAAGAACTCCACATGCATTTGATCTATGAACTAACGGGTTAGAGATTTAATCAATCATACAATCAATATTCCAATAATGACAATCTCATATGGTGGGATGGGAAACACAATTTTTTTATTAACTTCACAATGATACCTTACAATGATAAAGTCGACTATTGCTCCTCGATCCTGGTCCTGGGCTCTTCTTCCACTGTCTTCCAACTGCTTTGCTCTATACTTCTCTTTGCACAAGAATGGCTAAAGGTTGGGGCAAAGGGAATGCTCAATCGGGTATAGTTTCTTTACTATGATTCTCCTCCTTTCAAATGGGACCCCTAACCCTTCTTTTATAGGCTAGGAGAAGCTAGGTAATTGGTCGAGTGACTGGCCATGCATGGCCGAAAGGTTTAGTTAACTTACCCAAAGCTGTGTGTTCCGTCAACAACTTTCCTTTTTTCGTACTTTTGTAGGTACATGCGGGCTGTCTTGGGTCAGCTAGCGTGTACACGCATGTAGTAATTGAGTAGGGTGCATGGGTCTTTATAAAAGGGTTTTTTAAGAAGAGTTGTTCAACAATGTTTTGGCAAAGAAGAAATCTGAGATGGCCTGATGCTAGGTAAGCATGTTTGGTGCAAATTAGGGTTATAACACCTGCTGCTGAAATTATATGCCCCAAGTAATGAATCTTATTTTGGTAAAAGATGCACTTACTTATATTAACACATAATTTATGCTCTCTTAAAACTTGCAACACCATTCTTAAATGTTTCTCATGTTCCTCTTCTGATTTAGAATATCCAAGGATATCATCTAAGAACTCAATCACAAACTTGTCTAGGTACTCCTTGAACACTCCATTCATCAGGCAAATAAAATCTGTTGGGGCATTTAATATCCCAAATGGCACTACCATGAATTCATAATGCCCATATCTTGTTCTGAATGTTGTCTTGCCGATGTCTTCTTCCTTTATCCTTACTTGATGAAAGCCTGATCTCAAGCCAATCTTCGAAAAGATTCTTGCACCTTTCAGTTGGTCAAACAAATAATCAATTCTTGGAAAATGATACTTATTCTTTATGGTGACCTTATTAAGCCACCTGCAATCAATACACAACCTTAAGGTTCCATCCTTATTCTTCACATAAAGAAATGGGGCTCCCCAAGGTGACACACTTGGACGTATATACCCCTTCTTGAAAAGTTCTTCAAGCCACGCCTGCAACTCTTTTATTTCTGGTGTGCCCATTGTGTAAGGTGTCTTAGACATTGGGGCAGCTCCTGACACCAAATCAATAGAGAAATCAATGTCTCTTTTTGGTGGTAGTCCTGAAATTTCTCTAAAAACATCTTCAAAATCCCTCAAAACTTAATGGTCTTCAATGCTTGCCACTTTGTCTTTGGTTGCCTCCTCCATATGGGTTGCTAACATCTGACATCCTTTCCTGAAGCTCTTTTTCAACTGCATAGATAAATCTCTCTAACAACTACAACTCTTGGAATGCCTTGAATATTTCCTTGCTGCCCTTCCTCATCAAGACATGTGATTGTCTTGTTGTAACAATGTAGCACACCGTGATTTTTTTCCAACAAGTCTATGCCAATTAGACAATCATATGAGCCCAATGGTATGATGTTTACATCCACCTTTGTATTGAGTCCATTTGTGTCTATCGGGCAATATTTAACCAAGTCATTGATTTTCCCCTTAGCCCCCATGGCTAACTGAACTAACCAAGATTTATTATGCTTACTTCTTTGCAAGAAAAATCTTTCAACAATGTTAGCATTCATGTAACTATGGCTAGCTCTAGAAGATATAAAAATTTCTATGGGCTCATTATTAGTTTTAACTTCCACTTCAATCATATGTGATTGAAACTTAGCTTGCTTGTTATCTAGGGCTGCGTAGATCCCAGGTACATTTCTGCTTATGTCCTCCACTATTTCAGCCTCTTGAATGTTGTGGATAGTTCTCATTCTTTATCCTTTGTGAGAACAATCCTTATATAGATGATTTCTGTCACATCCACAACATTGCATCGGCTGCTGCCTTGGCCCTTTTCGGCCTTTTCCCAAATGAATCTGCAGTCTTGTGTTCATTTTGTGCGACTTGACCATGTTGATTCGCTTGGAAATTATTCCTAAAAAAGGATGGCTTAAAACCATTTTTCCTTTGATCCTTCTTATCCTTCATCTTGTCATTCCAAGATTTTTGGAAAATTGGTCTTCCTTTGCTCTGCTCATACATATGCCTTGCTCTCCTTATGGTTTCATCCAAGGTTTTGGGGTTATCATTTTGAATCTTATCACTGTAGAAAGAGCGTAACCCACTCATAAACCTTTGGATTTTTACCTTCTCATCCTTGATGAATTCAACATACTTTAACAATTCAAAGAACCACTTCTCCTATTCCTCCACTGTCATGGTTCCCAACTTGAGTTCAAAAAACTCTTTCATCTTTCTTTCATAGTAATGCTCGGACAAATATTTCTCTTGGAATATCCCTTGAATTACCTCCATGAGACTCTTTTCTCATCAAGGTTCTTGGTTTTCTTAAGTTGATCCCACCACATGATTTCTTTCCCTTGCAAGTGGTAGGTGGAAATTCTAGCGTCTACCCGGGATGGGTAATCATGTAGTTGGAAATATTTCTTCATTTCCAACAACTAGGCCTCAACATATTCTCCTTTCTTGTGCTCATAATTGAAAGTTGGTTACTTAATCTTACTGAGTTCACCCTACAAGATGTCTTCCTCAAGTCTTCTCCTTTGCCTCTGAACAAGAGACACACTTGGGATGCTCCCTGGACCTGAACTTGCATGAGTTCTTCTGGTGGAATTCCTTGGAGAATGATGGCATCTATTCATGCTTCTTGACTTCCTATCATTCCCAATATCATGTCTTTTGTTATGGGATCTTGATGTTGATATTTATCTAGCACTAGCTACTTGCTTGGTTCTAGAGTCCTTGTTAACTTGCTTATGTAGCATATTTAGGCTTTGAAGTATCTCTTCCTGAGCCTTCATGATCCTCTCATTATCGGGCCCTATAGCTCTGCACTTCTTTTTGCAAGCTTCTCATAGTTATAGTCCCCTGCCTGACTCTTCTCCCATTAGACTCAGTTTCAACATTACCCAGGCTGGTATCCAGACCTCCAATTTCTTCTTCATGGTTGTAAAACCCTTGAGCATCCTCCATGTCTATAGTTCTCATGTAGGAACTAAAGTCTGCTTTTTTGTATCTCTAATTCTGCAAGAATGTGCATGCAATAATTGTTTGTTAGAATTAAGCATATTACAAAATATTTATGGATTAGATTACAGGTCATTCTTCGTTTTAAATTATGAAGAACATTATTGCACTACTCCCAAGTAGGATTCCTTAAATGCCTTCATTTTCGAAACAACTTTCCAACGACTGTCCTCATGCCTCAATCTGAGTTTTGAGTGAATAGTTACAACAATTACAGGTTGCAATTTACACTCTTTTGTTGCTACATAATTCACTTTTATCACTTTTGAAGAAAATATAATGCCAAAATCAAAATTATGGGTTGATAGATCTCTTCTACTCCTTAAGACCTTTCCAACGACTATTCGTTTTCTCCAATCCAAGCTCCGAGCAAAAAGTTATGGTGGAAAAACAGTGAAGGAATATTCCTTAGCACGTGCAACATAGTAGCAACGCTCAATAACCGTTCGATCATTTCTTGATTAGATCACTGTCATTGATCTGTCTTAATGTATTCACTGCGGATCTAAGTCATATATCTTCTTCATTTCAAGCTTTCACGTTCTCCTATTTGAACCCCCTAGTTCTGTCGCATTCACTTTGCACTTATACTAAGATTCCTTACTGTATTCACAGGCTCGAGGATGGCGGGATCACAAACTCATGGTATATATTCATGCCTTCCATGAACCTACCACCAACACTTAGTTTGTTTTTCCTTTGAGGACTCACAAACTCACAGACACATAATTTCGTAACCTTCATTTCATAAGTCCGTCCAAGTAGTCTCAACACTTAACCATTTTTCCATATACGCAGACTCATAAACTCATAATATTGTAACCTTCCTTTCATAAGTCCGTCTGATAAGTCTCAACACTTAAACATTTTTCCATCCACGCAGACTCGTGATAGCTTAACACTTAAGCAAATTCCAAGATCTTACCATGGTTTCACAGGACTGATAGTTGGCCTAACACATGGCTCCACATCACCTACCAACTGTCATCCCATCCAACATGTACCTGCTACCGTGGTAGTACATGTACTTTTTCTACCATGTCAACTGACACGTGGCCTCCATGTCATGCCGACGTCATCGTATGGAAAAAATGCCCAAATTTTTCCAATTTTGCTTATGTTCGAAATTTCCAAAGAGGCTTAATAATTCACATTACCCATAAAATATCTCTCAATTTTACTGTAGTAATTTAATAAAACAAGTTGCATACATTCTTCAGAAATTAAATCTCTGCAAATTTCCGCTTCAACGTTCTGCTAACTCGGCCCATCCAGGCTCAGTGTTAAAAAATGGGCTCTAATACCACTTTGTAATGTTCCCAACCACCCAGGTTGGGCCATGCCACACAAAACTGTCCCAATTACATCTTTGATACCATAATTTAACGTTCCCCAACCCAACCAAGGGACATTACGGTGTAGAATACATATAAAAACAATTTTTCTACTAACTAAAGTAAATCTTTACTCTTATCTAATTTTCTAGAAAATAAAAACAGATTTAGGTAAAGTCTATAACCATAAAATATATGCATCTAAATCATGCTAATAATCAACATGAAATGTAGCTAAACCTCTCATTACAACAACATATAAGTCATTCTCATTTACACAGAGTTCATGCACAACAATAACACATGCAAATAGGTCAACAACAAGATAAAACACTTATCTTTAAACAAGAATTGTGCAACCAGTTGCTTGGGACAAACGTTCCACCGAACCATGGACTGGTTGTTCCAAATGTCAATAGCTAGTCACCCCTGAGTTGAGGCTAGTAATCCAAAAAAGATGATGGCATCTCACAGTCCACTAGCAGCTCATAAAACTCATAACCCAACTGATATTCTCCCACAACTATCCTGATTTTTCTACCAGCTCTCTTCCTCCTGACCTGCCCAACCTAAGGAATGCACCATTCATTTATCAGGGATAGCCCAAGGGATGCGTCATCCATTTATTAGGGTTAACCCAAGGAATGTGTCATTCATTTATCAGGCTCTCTCTAACATAGGTAGTTAGGAATCTCTCAGTTGGTAACTCAAGGGAACTTGTTGCTATGAAAACTACCATTAAACCAACAACAAACACTTGTTCTTATAGTGCAACTCACTCTGTAGTTCACTCTTTAGGCATGACAACCTGTATATTCAATCTTTGTCTCCAAAAGGCTCCAAATACGTTCCAACTTGCTCTAGAATTCCCTCTCCCTTTCCCTCATGCACAATTTTTTTTTCTTCCCCCTAACTGTTGTCCCAACCCATATGAATTTCCTCCCTTTGGATTTCCTTTCTTGACTCACACTCTTCCCCAAGTTGATTGTACTCAACCCCCATGTGCCCAATAACTCTGGGATGTGACCACTCACAACCACCCTCTTACATGTATTCATTGATTGGATTTGGGAGCACTCAATTGGAAATTGGAAGGTTCATATACAATTAGAAAGTTTAGGAAAATGGGTTGAATTAATATACATGGATAATCCCCCCTTTGACCCCTCTTGGTCATTATCCTAGACACTTCCCCCTCTTGTGGATTAATTCAGCCCCCATCTCTTGTCCATGTCCCCTTAACAACTGACATCACATTTTATTATTAAAACATAGAGATACAATTCACATATTACATCGCTTGGCCATAGCCACATATTATATCCACATAAGAATTAATTAAACTAGGGATTATAATGGGGATGTTACACTTTGATTCATAATTCCTTGAGGGCCTATGAAAGTATGGGCATGGGAATGTACCCTTCTCTCATGGGAACCTTCGATCTCCCACTACCCATTGATTACATTAACTCCACTCCATCATGTGTGACCTCGTCAGTTGCCACGAACCCCACAACCCATAGTTGTTACTTCCAAACTTCTTATTTCGAAGGTCCTTGGGTTCAACAGGATCCTATTGTCTCGACAACATAAACCATACGTGTAGGAGAGATTATTCCTTTGTCTGCGACAATGATGGTTTGTCAGGATATTCCATTGGCCTCTAAAGAAACTAATCAAGCCTCTTCATTGTTGGAGGAGCATGATTAGTTCATTGACGTTGTTGACCATTCTAGTTCACATGATTTCTTTGATGCCCAACTTCCCTTCAAATGAGGATATCCTCAAAGCCATAATGGAAACTAATAAGCTGCAAGAAGAGATGGAACATCAATCTTTCTTTATTCCCGAACTGGAAATTTTTGCGGTTAGTAGTCAAGACCTTAGATACATTGTGATATAAAGGACACATTATTCTAATAAATAACTCTTCCTTAAAACAAAGAATCTTGGAGGAATTTCATTCGTCACCTACATTAGGCCACTATGGATTTCATAAAACATATGAATGAACTAAGCACTCGTTCTTTTGGGAGGGGATGAAAATTGACATACAAGATTTTTTGGCCACATGTGACACCTACCAAAGAAACATAGGGGAAACAATAAAGACATTAGGGGAACTTTCGCCACTGCGGATCCCAACACATATATGGGCCAACATCATTATGGTTTTTATAGTGGGACTTGCAAGGGTGGGTGACAAATCTTTGATCATGGTGGTAGTCAAATGTCTCTCCAAATATTCTCATTTTTGTGCCCTACCACATCCATTTACCCCCTCCTTAGTTCCCAAGTCTTTCTTAACAAAATTTTTAAATTACATGGCATGCCCACTTCCATTGTCTTGGATCGAGATCTTACCTTCACTAGAAAAATTTGGCAAGAACTATTTAAACTAAATGGTATCCAACTAAAAATAAACATTGCATATCACCCCCAGACAGATGGTCAAACTGAAGTGGTCAATCAATGCCTAAAAACCTATTCAAGATGATTCGCCTCTGAAAAACCACACGAATGGTCACAATGGATTCCTCTCACATAATGGTGGTACAATACATCTTATCATGGAGCTACCAAAATGACCCCATATGAAGTATTTTATGGCAAAAAATCATTATTGGTCACTTCATATTTACCAAGTGCTTCCAAGGTTCAAGTAGTGGATCACACACTCTAGACTAAAGAAGCTATTCTATGCATACTAAAGGACAATTTGGTTATGGATCAAAATGGAATGACACAACAAGCAGACCAACATCGCTCAAAATGATATTTTGTAGTAGGGGATCAAGTGTTTCTTTGACTTCAACTCTATAAATAAACATCACTCAAAGACACAACAACTTATAATTTAGCACCCAAGTTCTATGGACCCTATGAGATCATCCAACGCACTGGATAAGTGGCCTACAAAATGGTTCTTCTAACCAACTCCAAGATTTATCCAGAAAAGGTCATGGGATTAACGTGCAAGGTGAAAACTAGCCTACCAGAAATTGATGAATAGGGATCCATTTAGATCCATCCAACAATAGTATTGGATACCAAAGAGCATCAATTGTACCATCACATGATTAGTGAAGTATTGTTCCAATGGAAAGGCATGCCACCTGAAGATGCCATATGGGAACCAACCACAATCTTGCAACAATTTCCTCATCTTCAACCTTGAGGATAATGTTACTTTTGAAGGGGGAGGGCATGATCCAGGTGGATATCGGTGGCCACCCACCTTTCCCACCTGGCTCAAAACAATTTTCTAGCAACTTTGGTAATTTATTATTTTTAGTAGTTTTTAACTTCATGGGCCATTTTGAGAGCCTAAATGAAGGTTTTTCAGGGTCGATCTTCTCAATGATAGAAAAAGGTTTTGATTGAGCCCCCAAAATTAATCTTCTCGACGATACCTTTTCAACGGGCTATCGTGTGCCTAAAACATAGATCGTATGCAAAAGTTACGACCCCAGGAAGTTGATGTACTAACTTACCCAAACAGGGCCCACATGACTTTTGGCACTTCATTTCCTAGGGTTAGGTTTTTGGATGTCTAGGGTTTTTGAAATTCCTGTTTATTGTAAAAAGGCCTTCAGAGCCTCAATTTAATCATCTTCTTGCGAATGCGAGTAGCCGTCACATCTCTTCTCAGAGATAAGATGCCACCATTCTAGCGAGTCTTTCACTCTGTATTTTTACAGTCTCTGTACATTTCTTTCATTAATAAAAATCATGTATCACTGTATCTATGTGTTTATGGTTGCATCTCTGATACATTTATGTTATATTATTAGATATTCGCGTTATCTCTGTGCATTTATTTATTAGATCTACTCTCTCATTTCGTGCCGAAAATAATCTGGATCAATGGTATCAGAGCAGGCTGCTCTTGATCATTTTTCAGTGCATGTCCCCAATGAGGTCCGAGTATAGCAAGTTGGGTCTCGAGCTTGTCTCTCTTGAAGACAATTGCTCTCACACTCCCAAGAAACCCTCCATGGCAGAAGAAAATAAAAACAATAGAGCAAACGATTCTATCAATATGTTGCTTGAGCAAGCTCTCACGCGACAGAGGGACGAAATGATGGAGAATTTTTCCCACATCCTTCAACGCCTGCCGATAGCAACATGCACATCTTCATCAAACAACCACTTTGGAAGCACCTCTCCTTTCAATGTACAGGTTAATTTCAATATTCCCGTATTTGAAGGTCAAAGAGATGCAGATGCCTTAGACAAATGGTTAAATCTGTTAGAAGGTTATTTCTCTGTTCACCTTTGCACTCCTTAAATATATCCCCCATGTCAAACATTGGTGGGAAACTTACTGGGAGAAAAGTTCCATAGAGGAGTCTTGTTGGCCCTTGACCAAGTTTTGGGAATTTCTTGGTCATGATGACCTATTTTGGAACTTTGGCAACGTGTCGAAGGAGGAGCGCAAGACGAAGCGGAGATCACGGGATCTCGGCCCCCTTTTGGGCCCCTTTTTGGGTTTTTTGGAATATGTAACGGTAATGGGATGTCGGCCCATGGGTTTACCCATGTTTAGGCCTATTTTGTATGTATAAATAGATGCCTAGGCTAGGAAGAAGAGGGGGCATGAATGAATGGCTAAGTGATAGATCTAAGTGATGAAAATATATGCTAAGTGAAAGTAGGGTTTGTGGTGGATGCTTTGTGCATTACTATAGAGACTTGCAGAGCCGAGTGCAAGTCCTTGCGCAAGACTATAGAAGGCTTTGTGCTGTAACACAAGGAAGAAGGATCTAGCGAGATGCGTAGATCTTTTGTCCTATGCGGAGTAAGGGTTTTGAAGGCTTTGTGCTTGTAACTGATTGACCGAAGACTATAAAGAAGAATTTTTGGTGGATGTGGCCCCAAGAGAGGGGTGAACCACGTTAACACTTTGTTATGTGATTTGTGCTTTGTCTTGATGTGTTCATATGTTACATGCTAAGTGCTCTGATATGTTTAGATAGATCTATTCATGCTTGGTGCTTATTATATGTGAGAATGTTAGATCTGATCTAGATAGTCATCTTAGTGCTTGATATGCTCATTCTGATCCATTTGTATATGCTAAGTGCTTGAATATTGTAGATTAGTGTGAATACCGTGAAGCTCTGTTGTATCAACGAAGTGAATAGTGATTACATATTAAGGAAATGATAGTGCTAAGAGTTGTATTAAGTATTATAATCATAGATCTGTGTCCCAACTAGGGTTGCAGACACCTGAGTCTTGCAGCCACCCTTGCCTCTACCTCGGGTGAGACTTCATCTGCTTCACAGGTGTTGCCGAAAGGGCCGGTAGTTAGGGTTTTGTTGGTGCGCTATTGTAGCATTGAACCCTAGGTATGACCCTATGCCAACAAATGGTTCTGTTGCCAAGACCTGAAATTGTGATTGCTAAGAACTAAGGAAAAATAAACTTTGTGCAAAGATTCGATCTGAAAGTGTGAAAACTCTGTGCGTAGATATGTTGCCCTAGTGCACAACATTTTACTTGACCTGTGAAGCTTTGTGACAAGAGTAAGGTCATATCTCAAGAGAAGAAGTCTAATTTGAAGAAGAAAGGTAAGATCTGTAAGCTTTGTTCTTTGATAAAGGTAAGAATAGTTAAAAAGTTTTAGATCTGAAAGCTTTGTGCTCTGTAAAAGTAAGATGAGTGAAATTTTTCGTTTCTAGAGTATGGATATAGGTATGATTGATAGATTATGTCCTATCTTAAAAACTAGGGAACTAATAGATGAAAGAAGGTTTGATATGAATAGATCTAATAAGAATCATGAAAGATATGTTATACCTATGCATAGAAAAGATGTTTGGACTAACAAATGGATGCAGGATCCTAGAAAGAATTTATTGTAGGTTAGCTCCTATGATCCTAGCGTGTAGTACAAGAGAGTTTGGGGATCATTTAAAAGAAAGAGAGGATTGACCCTCTGCTATAGTTGCAGAAGACCAGGACATCTTTCTAAGGAATGCCCTGGAAGAGGACCTAGTTGTCTTTGTTGTAAGGCTATGGACCATGAAGTGTTGGATTTCCCTAGAATGATTGCTAAACTTGAAAGTATGAACATAAGACAAGAAAACCCTAGGCCAGATCCAGAAACTAAGGCTATAGAAGAACCCCTGAAAGAATTAGAGAAGGTATTAGTATAGTTTAAAGACACCTTGGATGACCATCAACATGTTAGACTATCAGATATTTTTAAAGACAAGGAGTGCCTTGAAGCAAGAATAGGCGACTTCGACATTGACTGTGTTCTAGATGAGGAACACAAGTGAATATTATGCCAGAGAAAACTTGGGAAGCTATACGAAGTCCTGCTATGATCCCTTCATTAGGAGGAATAGGACTATTCAGAGGAAAGCTGGCAAAATTATGTGGGAATCTCGCTCAGATACCCATGAATGTTAATGGAACTTCGACAGAGGAATATTTTGAGATTATTAAGTTTATTGAAGACAATGCCCTGTTTACCATGTTAATAGGAAAACCTTGGATTGATGGAGCTCAAGCCAGACGAAAGGAAGAAGAAGAAGCCTCCAAGAAAAAGAGACAAGACTTAAAAGATTTCATGGCGAGAAGGATCACACAATTGATGGAAGAACAAGAGAACAGATCGAAGCTAGTTGTCACTAGAAACAATGATGTTGAAGCTGCAAGAACATTAGGAGACCCACAAAAGACTGAAGTACTTACTCTAGATAAATAAGAGGTATTACCCCTGAATCCTAGGAAAGAATCTCAACAGTGCACAGTGACTATGTTAAAAGATGATAAGAATCAAAATGGGAAAGAGACTACCGAGACGAAGCTCACTGGAAAGAAGGCTAGAAAGCTAATTAAGAAGAGGGCTAAGATTGGAAAGTTACATAAGATCCCAAAGGGAAATTCACAGAATTGGAGCTTCGTCGGGATATCAGAACAATGACACATGGCACTTCGCCATGGCAAAGCAATATAGCTGTTGGGGCTGATATATCCATTTGACTTCCACTCCGAACGGACAAAAAGGCAATAAAGGTTCGTCATCAGATTGTTGGACCACGCCATAATGGATCGAGCAAGAGTTAATAGGGGCTCATAACCATTACACGCGAATCATTTCCGAGTTGACTACTTATCCCTTTGCGCCATGCATGGAGAACACTTTCGCTAACTGAGAATTTGAAGCCCGCAGACTGAACGAATTGCATACAGTGATCATTGCACCCTTGCTATTATTCCAGTATAGTGTCTAAGTCCATCGTGACCCCGATAATTTTAATCCCGAGCGCGTATGTCCGACGAGCTTACCACAGTTGAAGAATCAATGACAAAAGTTCTCCTCAAATTGATGACAGAGAGAGTCATGTCAAAAAGAGGAGTGTCTACAGGTATACAAGCATCATCGATGAGAGGACTACTAGCCTGTCCATCCACTGCCCACGGAGCTGGACTGTCCTGTGAAAGGTGAACTAAGCACAAGTATGACATAGCGAATGCTAAGATGATTCTAAGCATCCTACCTGCCTATCTACCACCTCTGAGCGGTGCAATAAACCAAGATAGTGTGCCTAGAGACTTTGAATACGCGTTGGTCACTGTGTACCTTCCAAAAGAGGTGTGCGCAGTTCATGCTGACCAGGATAAGCTCGTAGTGTTGAAGTTTAGTGACTTCAACCTCGGTGAATGGAAGGTTTACAACATGCTCACCCCGTAGAAGTATCCGACGAGAACCAAAGGAAATAACTCAAATATTACCCCTCAGTCATGGACCCAGAACCTCGCGTAGTCCACCCTACTGAATGTTATGAATATTTTGCACTTCGGGCGACACCAGGAGGTGAACGCATGCATCAAATTACTGTTGTCTTGATATAATGGAGGTTATTTGTGGTTGAACTGCTGCATTATAGTGGATTCGACATTGATCAATCAGATCATAGGGCTAAGCATGCAAGGCCCTGCCCATAGGATTTCTACCCCGAAAAGACCGCGGATCGCGCCCTCTCCCAGAGGATAAAGGATACTTATGGAGATGTAGAGAAGGGAATGCAAGGCTACAAGGTAGCCTCTATCTAGAGCGGCACGGTGTGCCTAGACTGTCAACTGATCACAGGGAAATTAGTTCGCAAGAACCGGCCCACCCAAGTAACCGGATTTGTAGTTGACCTCGCAGGGAAGTGCGTGGAGGGACTACACATGAATTGGGATAAGTACTTGGTGAACCAGTTAGAAATGGATTGTAGGGAAGCACAAGACCAAGGATATGAGTTCCACTTCAATTGGCTTCTCATCTTAATCACGTTCATCGCATGGGAGATGCCAGAAGGTGAAACTTTCCTGGACATCAAGCCCTTTGAACCACTGGCCGCAAAGTTCATTACGTTGTGGTACTCCAACGACATGAACAAGCAGTGGCAATCAAATTCTGTCTTCCACACTTATTACACCCAACTGAAGATTGCTATCCAGTCCAAGCCTCATATAACCCCGAACACACTCCACAGGTTTAGACCCTTGATGAAATTCAACGCGGATCGCCATTTCATCTATATCACAACACGCGTTGATGAACATAAACAATAGCTGCAGTCATACTACAAGTTGACGGAGGATGACTTGGAAGAGATTACCAAGGAATGGTTGGCGGACCTCCTTGTTCCAACGAACCCCGCGGAGATGTCCGATGTTGACAGTCCAGAAACTGCGACGGATACACCTGGACCGAGCAAGACCAAGAAAAATGAAGAAGCCCGAGATGTCCACAGTACCTCGGTGAAGAATTCTTCTATCTCACCTGAGAAAGGAGGTGATGATGAAGAGATAGATGATGTAGAAGTCGAATAGAAGAAAGTCAAAGTTACACCACCTAGATACGAGGAGGACCCCTCGAAGAAAAGGAAGGTTTCCCCTCTGAAACCTTCCTCAAGGAAGAAATCGAAAGCAACCAAGACTAAGTTTGAGACCACCCTCACTTTAGACGACTTCGACTTCATCATCGCAACACTGAACGATGATTTGCTGGAGATAGTAGAGAATTAGGAAGTTAAGCAGAAGGAGGTGTTCAGTGGGATCAAGGTTGAACTTCAAGAAGTACAGCAGGCACTACAGTCCATCTGCGCAGTTTCTATTGCGCCTCTATCAACAGGAACAACATATATAGGAGATGAGTCAGCTCAACTCCACTGGATCGATGATATAGTCGAAGCTCGCCTTCAACGAGCACATGAGGAGACATTGCAAGCCACCCAGGATTTGGCGTAATCACAGGAAGACCTTAAGAGAGGTTCGATAAAGAAAAATCCCAGCTGCATAAAGAAAAGGAACAATTTCTCGCAGAGCAAATCGAAGTATAGGAGATGGTCCACAAAGCAATTTTATCTGTGATAGTCATTGAGGTAAAGGCCGAAGAACGAGTTCCATAGTAGGTGGCACAACTAGAAGACGTAATCCAACAACTCCAGTAGCGCATCGTAGACTTGGAGCTCCACAATGTGCTTGCAACCCCTCAAGATGTACGATACCAAAGGGAAGCCACTTCGCGTAACACAGTTGACAGATTAAAATTGCTTTCCTTGGAGTGTAAGCAACTGAGTAACCAGAGCGCTCAAACATATGAAAACCTCACTGAGAATGTTGAGTTACAGGCATTGGAGTTGCAGCTCCAAGAAGCAAAGTAGCACACAAATACACTACAGGCATAGCTGAAGGCCTTGTCAGTTGTAGACAGAAGGAAGAGGTCTCACAAACAACGTACAACTCAACGGTTGATTCAAAGCAAAGTGATGGAAGTCACTCAACGACTTCAATCTACACAAGATAAAGCATGTCTATTGTTTACAGAGGTCGAGAGCCAAGGAACATAGCTAGAATGGGTCATCATCACAGCAGAACAACGCTTAGAAGGACGTAGTGATCCAAGAGTTCACTGAACAAGAGGCCACAACAAATTAGCAAGTCGAAGCAGCTCGAGCCAAACTCGAGGCGTTCGAGGCAAAATTGCTTAGACCAGAGTCACTCGGGATGAGTCACATGTGAGTGTTGGGGGCCTATTGTCCCTTGACCAAGTTTTGGGAATTGCTTGGTCATGATGACCTATTTTGGAACTTCGATAGCTTGTCGAAGGAGGGGTACAAGATGAAGCGGAGATCATGGGATATCGGCCCCCTTTTGGGCCCCTTTTTGGGTTTTTGGGAATATGTAACGAGAATGGGATGTCAGCCCATGGGTTTACCCATGTTTAGGCCTATTTTGTATGTATAAATAGATGCCTAGGCTAGGAAGAAGAGGGGGAATGAATGAATGGCTAAGTGATAGATCTAAGTGATGAAAATATATGCTAAGTGGAAGTAGGGTTTGCGGTGTATGCTTTGTGCATGAATGTAGAGACTTGCAGAGCTGAGTGCAAGTCCTTGTGCGAGACTATAGAAGTCTTTGTACTGTAATGTAAGGAAGAAGGATCTAGCAAGCTGCACAAATATTCTCTCCTATGTGGAGTAAGGGTTTTGAAGGCTTTGTGCTTGTAGTCGATTGACTAAAGACTATAAAGAAGAAGAGTTGGTGGATGTAGCCCAAAGAGAGGGGTGAACCACGTAAACACTGTGTTATGTTCTTTGTGCTTTGTCTTGATGTGTTCATATGTTACATGCTAAGTGCTCTAATATGTTTAGATAGATATATTCATGCTTGGTGCTTATTATATGTGAGAATGTTAGATCTGATCTTGATAGTCATGCTTAGTGCTTGATATGCTCATTATGATCCATTTGTATATGTTAAGCGCTTGAATACTGTAGATTAGTGTGAATACTGCAAAGCTCTGTTGTATCAACGAAGTGAATAATGATTACATATTAAGGAACTGACGGTGCTAAGAGTTGTATTAAGTATTATAATCACAGATCTGTGTCCCAGCTAGGGTTGCAGACACCTGAGTCTTGCAACCACCCCTTCCTCTACCTCGGGTGAGACTTTATCTGCTTCGCAGGTGTTGCCGAAAGGGCTGGTAGTTAGGGTTTTGTTGGTGCGTTGTTGTAGCGTTGAACCTTGGGTATGCCCCTGTGCCAACAAGTCTGGAATATATGGGGTCGATCCCACTTGGGATTTTTTTGTGGATGCGGTTAAGGAATAGTATTACCCTGTTGGAAACTATGAGGACCAATACATGAGATGGACCACACTGTAGCAAGAGAGGGGCCAAGCAGTTTTGGAGTTCACCAATACCTTCCATACCTTGTGCACCAAGATGGGTATCAAAGAATCCAAACAACATTTGGTTTTGAAATACCGTGGGGATATACACAGATACATCCAAACTGAAATGGATTTTCTGGACATCTCATCACTCGGTGCTGCTTATCGATATGCTGTTAAAATCAAGCAGAAATTTAAGCACCAAAACAAATGGGAGTTTGGGTCTGCAAATTTGCAGCAACCAAAGTATGATAAAGACGACCCTAACAAACAGTCTCACGAAAACCAGTCCAAGCCACAGGAAAAGAAGGGTCACGGGAAGACAAAGAAGGACACCGAAAAATGGTGCAATTTCCAAAAACTCCCCTAGCACAACACTGATGAATGTCACTCAAAACAGTAATTGGTGGCCGAGATCAAAGACAAGGATACGAACCCTGATTCATGATCTGATTCTGAAAATACCGGTAAAAGACAGATCATCGACGTAGACCCCATTGCTATTGTCGCGACCACACCAATTCAACCAAAAGAACCAACAGATCCTGAAGAGGAGGAGCGCATTTTTCATTCACACATGTGGGTGAAGGGGACCCCATTGCATTTTACTGTTGATAGCGAGAGATAGAATAACCTCATCTTAGTAGAGGTCATCTAATAGTTTGGATTGTCGACAACACCACACCTGCAACCATACAACATCGGGTGGCTTCACCAGGGATGAGATCTCCGTGTCATCCAACAATGTTGATTGTCATATGGAATCCAACCCTTCAAGGATGAGGTATTATGTGATGTTTCCCCACTCGATGTCTGTGATGTTCTCTTGGGACAACCATATATGTGGAAGTGCCATGCTTTTTATGAGTCTCGACCCCACAGTGTCATTGTTTCTCTGGGGGGTCATCTCTATAGAATACCAGAGGTAGTTTCGACTATTGTTCCACCTAAACAGTGCCGCAAGGTAGTATCTCATACTACAAAATTCATCTTCTTCACAATCTGTTCAAAAGGTGAACATAAGGATACTGCAACCACTACAACCTCAACCCAAGCACCTTCTATCCAACAAAAGCAGGTCGACAAGAGTGCAACAAAGTGTAAAGATTCCTTCTGCACATAGGCATATCATGTATCCAATCTGGTTAAAAATTTCTAACCCTTCCAATCACATGTTCGTGACAACTTTCAACAAGTTAAGCAACACAACTTCTCCAACAAGGCAAGCAACTCATCAAGTTGTAGATTCATCAAACACTTTTCCCTCTCCCCCCGAGCACTCAACGCAATGGAGAAAATTTATTCCTAAGGAGGGAGTATTGATCCAAGTGGATATCGTTGGCCACCCACCTTTTCCAACTGGCTCAAAACAATTTTCTGGCAATTTTGGTAATTTACTATTTTTAGCAGTTTTAACTTCCGAGGCCATTTTGAGGGCCTAAATGAAGGTTTTTCGGGATCGAGTTTCTCAAAGATAAGAAAAGGCTCTGATTGACCCCCAAAATGAACCTCCTCAACGATACCTTTACAACGGGCTACCATGCACCTAAAATGGAGATCGTATGCAAAAGTTACGACCCCGAGAAGTTGATGTACTAACTTACCCAAATGGGGCCCACATGACTTTTAGCGCTTAATCTCCTAGGGTTAGGTTTTTGGATCTCTAGGGTTTTTGAAATTCCTGTTATTGTAAAAATGCCTTCAAAGCCTCAACTTAATCATCTTCTTGCAAATGCGAGTAGCCGTCACATCTCTCCTCAGAGATAAGCTGCCACCATTCTAGCGAGTCTTTCAATCTGTATTTTCACAGTCTCTGTACATTTCTTTCATTAATAGAAATCGTGTATTACTGTATCTCTGTGTTTATGGTTACATATCTGCTACATTTCTATTATATTATTGGATATCCCCGATATCTCTGTGCATTTATTTATTATATATTTTCTCTCATTTCGTGTCGAAAATAATCCAGATCAGGGCATCTTAGGGTCCTACCCTAAACTCCCTACTTTAGGCTACATAGGAGTTAGTTAATTTTTGTATGCATCTATCCTTATTGAATAAGTCCCATTAGATATTAATGGATAGTTAGTCAATGTAAAAGGGTCCACTTTATAAGGCCCACTAGGAAGTTGGTACCCATTCATGACGAGACCACACATAGTTAGAGTTTTTGCTATGTAAAATCTATTTGTAGAGATATGAGACTATGGGATGTTTGTTTGTGTTGTATATTTGGATCTCTACTTAGTGGAAGGTCACCCCACCTTAGATCTGATATCCTCTAAGCTTTCTAGCATATGATTTCAGGACATACTAAAATAGAACACTATTATGCAGAAACATCGCTCTCTCTTCTTTCAGATGTTTTATAGATATTTTTAACTGTTCAGTCATCATTTCCCAAGTATGCATTAAAATGTACAACACATTCAACCACAACATCCACTCCCATAAATATTATTTTAACACACAAATAGTCAATATATATGGAATTAAATGAAATGAGCTTCAGCTAAGACATTCTCTTTATTTTACTCAAATTTCTCAAGTCACTTTTGTCAGAAATTAAACTTACAGAGTGATAAAACATAGTATAAAGTTCTATCTGATCTAAACAATACATAGATTTAACCAAATATACTTATCTAGAAACTAGATAATGATGCAACTGCTAAAAGGGGTGCCCTTCTCCACCCAACTGTAGGCACAACAACTCTTGGACAGATTTACCGCTAGCCACCCCCTAGCTAGATCATGATGCTCTGAGAAATACTCTTCCTTTTGTTCAACAACAACCAAGGACATAGATCAATCTCCTCTTCCCACAGGAATTTAACAGATCATTTCTCTCTACACCAAGCAAGGGGGTCTTTAACAAGTCCTTCCTCAGTCGCTCATCCTCTGCAACCCCGTTTATCAGCTTGGTTAGAAACGCTGCCCAATAATTCCCATACCGAGGACAAATTCGTTTTTCAGTTCTCTTTAGAACTAGAGAGATGCACATGCTCTCCCTCTTTAGAAATGGTCACCATAACCATTCCTCTTGCATTCTCTCTTCTGCCCACAATTTTTATTTCTTTTCTTTCCTTTCTTAGAAATATTTTGTGGGTCAGGTCAGGGAGTTTCCAGATGGGTACTCTGCCCATTTTCTCATTGATTCTTGAGGAAGACTTCCCAACTACCAACTTGACTGGTAATTTACTTTTCTAGGTTAGAGGATTGTTTTGGGTCTAAATAATTTAAATCCAGTAGAGTACTGGTCTAGTAGGGGTCATCTCAACCATTACTAGTTCCCCTCCTCATCTCTCTCATGCATCATGATCTACCTTGGCAAACCTCTTCAACAATTAAGCAACACTTTCATTTTATATAGTAACATAAATATATACATTACCTTTTATAACAAAAAATTTCATCAATTCCAACATCCACATATATTTAGTCTGCCCATAGTCTTTTAGCAGGTTACAATTATATTTATAAGCTGGGGGAAACATGGGTATTACAACTTGCGTAGAAGTTCATTGGATGGTCGTGACTTGGGAAAGAAGGATTCTTTCCTTGGAGGATTGCATGGTTCTTATCTAGTGAGAGCCTCCAACACATGACAAGGGCACATGATTTGTTCATGAGTTTCAAAGTGTCTGACTTGGGTATGTATGAGGAGCTTGGTAAGAATATCATGCATGTAGTACAAGGATCTGGAGTAGTGGTATTCTGAATGGAGTCAGGGGGTGTGTTGCAAGTGGAAAATGTGTTATGGTTGCAAGAGTGTGTTCTCATCCTCAAGGATTGAGGAGTAGGACTATGCAGTGTTGTTATGAGATGGATAGGTGTTATTGGATGTTGAGTTGGTCTTCCCAGGTTTTGGGAACCTTTTGTGCAGGGGATCTGTGCATGAGAGATGTTTCCATGGTTTGAGTGGATATGGATTGATTGCATTCAGGAGACTCGGTTGGTGTCTAGTGTAACATCCCCAACCCCGAGCCGGGAAATACCACACCACAATTCCACATTCTGATACCAATTTAACTCACAAAAATACTATGAAAATGCAGTGATTCATACAAAATAATAACATAAATATACAGACAGCTTACACAGGAAAAACCCATGAAAATAATTGCATAAACATTAACACAACACATGAATTATCACACAATTGACACTTATCTTTGCTAAAAAAATCACCAACTATGTGCATCCCTTCCAAGTTCCTCCCTGCCATAGACCACATTGTTCATAATATCAATAGTGGATCACCCCCGAGTCGGGGCTAAACTCTACCAGGGAAAAGGGAATCCTAAGCCAGTCTAAGGTCTAATAAGCAACAAAATTGTTCAATCCAAGGTGCCCAACTGGTGCAACTAGCCTACAGTCTCTCATTCCCTAAATTCCTGTCCCACCCCAAGAAGTGTGCCCCTTCTCTTCTCAACAGTCTCTCAACTGCCCCACTTTCCTTCTAGGGATTTAGCAATAGGATGAACAAGAAGTCTCAGAGCCGTGTAGATATTGCCCAACACAACGGAGAAAATTTTTCGAGTAGTTACTCATCTAGAGAATCTACTCACTGAACTGAAAACCCGCTTCTTCGACCACGGGCCTGACAACGCACTTCTTCGACCACGGGTCTGACAACCCGCCTATTCAACCATGAGATTGACAACCCGCCTCTTCAACCACGAGCCCGACAACCTGCCTCTTCAACCACGAGCCCGACAACCTGCCTCTTCAACCTACAACAAAACCCGATACATGTACGGATAGTCGCATCCATCAGTGGATGGTAGCCCTGATGAATGAATGATGAATCCCTCATCCAGGAATGATGGGATATACACTAAATCTCCCTATTATGTATACATGTGCCTTTTATGACACATGGCACCCAAGGGACTCCCTTGTCCCCTATTTTGAAACTCAGGATATGTAAGTTATATCCATACTTTAACCTTTTAGGAATATTAATATAATATTCCATTGGGATTAATCCCCCTAGCTTCTACCTTTTCCTAGACTCTTAGCCCCCTTTCCCTATCTAGTGGAGTTTATCCCCCCATCTCTTTTGTTTGGTTGGTCTATAGAAATGGTGTACTTTATTAATAAAATGAGTATGATTTACAATTTACAATATAGGCACACTGGCCTTTAACATCTAGGCTCTCTGGCCTAATAATCATATAAGCATTATGGGCTATGATAACATGGCTCACCAGCCTATAAAACACAAACATATATACAAAGTCTCTCTGGCGTCAATATCCCACACTCAAGACACTGTGCATGGAACTCTGAGATGTGCACACTGACACATGTGCATGTTACATTATAAAATGTGTGCATTTCTTTGGTATGAGATTATCGCGCATTGACTCAATGCGCGCATAACCGAACCAAATACCTTGTACCATCATCTCACCAAATTATATGTATAATTGCATTTACATTTACCATTGGGGTTCGACCTAAGGTATTACATCTAGGGAGGATACATATGGTTTGAGTTTCATGAATATGGTCATTTTTCTTCACAATGTCCACATCGAAGGGCAAGGGGAATAAGGTAGCAGACATCAACAACAAAGGTTCATAAGGTTGCAGATATGTTCTAGAGGGGGATCTTATTGGTCTCCACTCTTTTAGGTACAATCTCTAGTAGGGGGACTTAGTTGGTGGATATCAGAGCATCTTTCCATATGACAGGTGCTAGAGAGTTGATTGACACTTTCAAAGAGATTGGCTCAAACTTGCGTTTGGATCTTGGAATGAGAGTCAAGCATGTAGTATGAGGATTTGGTACAACATCATTCCAATTGGAGTCAAGAGAGGTGTCAAGGCTATCAAATGTGTTATGGGTGCCAGAAATCAAGTGGAGTGTTCTCTCAGTTTCATATATTGAGAGAAAGGGGTACCACATATTATTTTGAGTTAGACATGTATTGTTTAATCCTAGAGGATCTAGCTTAGGATAAGCAATGGTTCTTGGAGTTAGAGAGGGACAGTCTATGCATGTTGCGATTAGAAGGAGAAGCGATATGGATGAGGAGGAGCAGGTAGCTTTGAAGGTTGTGTGGACTCATAGGGAGTTAGGAGACTCAGAGGGTGTCATGAGTCTCAGAGGGATTATGAGTTCAGAGGGATTCATGAGGCCTAGAGGGAGTTTGAATTCAGAGGGATTTAGGAGGCTCAGAGGGAGATTCAGTTTCTCAGTGGGAGCCAACCTTTAGATCCATATGGGAGAGAGGCATATTCAAAGACTGTTAGGTAGGTGTCATGTGTAACACACACAACCTTATACCTGCTGGGTTATGTCACACATTAACTCTTGTGAAAATTAATAAACTATAACCTACCCGGCCTTCCAGGATGACCATGCTAACTCCATAAAAAAAAAATACCATATATATATATATATATATATATAAATTTAAATAGAAAAATGCATTCTGCCAATATACTAATTCATGCGGAAATAACAATAAACATATACATGCAACATAAACAGGAAATACCCATACATACAAAGACATTTATAAATACCCAACATGCAAATGGACACACAATTGATACTTATCTTTTATATAATACCACCAACTACATACAGACCTTCCACGATCCTCCCAGCCTTATACCACACTGCTCATCACTCTCAGCAGTGGGTCACCCATGAGCTGGGACTAAACTCCACACGGGTAAAGGGATTCCTAGGCTAGGTTGAGACAAATCAAACAACAGGAAGGATCTCATTCCAGGAGCCTACTCAAACTAAAAACCTACAACCTCTCATTCCCCACATTCCTATCCCACCCCAGGAAGTGTGCCCCTTCTCTGCTTGACAGTCCTTCGATTGCCCCACTTCCCTTCCAGGGCATCAACAACAGGCCATAAAAGAATTCTCAGAGCACTATAGTTGCATTTGGCCTCCCTTCGGAAAATCACTTCCCCAACAAACTCTCTCACCTAGAGAGAGTTGTTCACAGGCCTGACAACCCACCTCTTCAATCCACGGGCCTGAAAACCTACCTCTTCAAACCCACGACCTTGACAACCCATTTCTTCAGTCCATAGATTAAGTCAACTAGTTACAGGTAATGATGAAAACAAAAACAACATTTAGCTAAGGCATCAACATAATTCATGTATGGAACATGCGATGGCAACAACAACCACCTTCAGGTTTGGTTTAGGCATTGCCCATAACAACAAGGTACATGTGCGCTACTCCTTTGAGGATGGGTGTTGGCACAGGGGTAGACTCGAGGTTCACTCCAAGAGCGCACCAACAAGCCCTAGCTACTGGCCCTTTCGACAGCACCTGCGAAGCAGATGTAGTCTCACCTGAAGCAGCTAAGAGGGGGGTTGAAGGAAAGGAATGTCTACAACCAGGGGAATATCAAGTGGATATATCACAACAACAATACAACATTCATATATCACTTATCAGATAGGTCTATCCCGCGCAGCTATAGATCTGATCTAACATAAGACTGCAAATAACAATATAACAATGACAGAGATCCAGGTATCAATCACACATACGACACAAAATATATGTGGTTCACCCTCTCTCTAGGGCTACATCCATAGAACTATGCTTATGATTTATTAAGGTAAAGCATACAGTTCTTATCTGTGCTCTCAGCTAGCAGATCTTCTTTCTTCTCTCTCTTTCTCTCCCCTTCCTGTGCACCCAGCTGCAGGACTTGACCTTCGCACACAGCTGAAGATCTCACAATACAATCCTCTCCCTCCTGTTGTGGGGTATTCTACCCTACAGACTAACACGCTAGGGCTTTAAACTTGTACGCAGATCATGACCCTTCATAAGCTACCTTTAACCTTCTACCCTGAATCTAAAAACCCTTTTCCTTAGACAATCAAGAGAAGAACTAACTAACATTTTTATCGACGGTTGGTGTAGCTCCTCCGTTGAGCTTTATCTCCTTGCTGCTGCTGCTCCTTCCACAAAGCGGTCCTGCAATCAAGACAAAACTATGCATGCATGCTATTGTTCTACTAGGGGGTTAGAGATTAA
>SNQJ01S0087166.1:0-21297 GCA_010110895.2 Picea sitchensis | reverse complement strand
TGGGCTCCTCCTCTTCTTTGTCCTCCAACTGCTTTGCTTGAATTCTCCTAAAGCTTGAGGAAAGGCTAAAGGGTTGGGACAATAATGGACTTGGCAATTTTGGCAGAGTTTCTTTGCTATGATTTTTCCTCCTTTGAATAGTAGCCCTACCCCTCCTTTTATAGGCTAGAAGGAGCTAGGGTTTTTGGCGAACTCTCGACCATGCATGGCAAGGAGTTCCAGTTAACTGACAAAAAGATCTTCGTCCCGGCGGAAACTTTCCTGATTTTTTGCTTTGTTAGGTAAACGCGGGCTGTAGTGGGCTAGCCCGCGGTCACCCGCGTGCAGTAGAAGGTCAGCAAGCGTTTCAACGCGCTCAGTGAGAGGTTAGGGCGCGGGTTGCTTGATTTAAGTGGTTTTTCAAGGTTTTATTCAGCATGGCTTTGGCAAGGAAGAGACATGAGTTGGCCTGATGCCAGGTAAGCCTGTGTGGTGCATTTTAGGGTTATAACACCTCCACAATAGAGCTATAAGAAAAATATCATACCAATACTCAATGACCAACCCAACCCAGGTCCTCTTGATCTTTATTTATACATTACAATCCCTCACCGACATCCTTAGGTCGAAACCTAGGTGCCAAAACCCTAGATACCAAAACCCTAGGTGTCTAAAACCCTAGGTCAACTTGACCCGCTTTTTCCGGGCTTCGCCAGCCTATCTTTCCTTCTTCATCGTGTGGTGCTCCAAAGAATCCAATGATGGCTTTCCCTACTTGCTGAGTTGTCCATGATCCTTCTTCCTCGCTGATCTATCATCCCTAATCTCCTCGTCCAACAACTTGCTTTTCCTCACTTTGCTCCATCTTTTCTGCTCTTTTGCTCACTTCGACTCAATGATAGTTACTGTGTCTCCCGCAAAGCTCGCTTTTTACCCTTCGTTCCTTTTTCGTTGCTTCCTTCCATAACCAAGGGCCAACAGGCCCCCAACACTCACCTATGACTCATCCTGAGGAACTTCATATCTGATCTTCTTGTTTTACTTCGACTTTGGATTGCGTAGTGCAACCCTTGCTTTCTGCTTTATGCCTCCTTTGCATCCTTGTGCAGACTTTATTTTCTGTGTCTGGTACCCAATTTCAACTGCACCTGTTACCTAGACCCTTTTGCTCATGCTTTTACTGAGATCGACGAGGCAGTTGGTTATCATAGTACAACTTCAGCTGACTCCCATTCACCAATCCTTCGTTCCAGTCTCCCTTTAATGTCTTTAGCTGCGTAACTCCTCCTTCTGTAACATAGGCAATCTCATATGGTCTGAGCCAATGTGTTCTAAACTTCCCAGGGTGTTTGATAAACTTACTGTCATACACCAGTACTAAATCACCTTGCTTGAATGTCTTCTTCTTGATGTACCTGTCCTAATAGGCATTTTCTCGTTCCTTCTGAACTTGCTGATGGAATCCTGCAATGAATCTGTCTTCTTCCAGTTGAAGCAACTGTGCAAGCCTCTCGCGAAAAACGTCAGTATCATCCATGTCTGTAAATGCAACACTTCTTAGGCTTGGTACTAAGTATTCCATCGGGACAACAACTTCAATACCATAAACCAACTTGAAGGGGGTCTGCACTGTTAATTTCTTGCCAGTGGTTCTATAAGCCCAGAGTACTGCTAGTACTCTTAAATCCCAATCATCCCTGTTCACGCTGCAAATATTTGTCAATGATGTCTCCAAGATCTTGTTGAATGCTTCAACCGTTCCGTTTGCTTGTGGATGGTAAGGTGTACTCTTCTGATGGTGGACTGCAAATTCTTCAGTCAGGGCTTCAACTATCTTATTGATGAAGTGTGTACCTTGATCACTCATAAGGATCTTAGGGCATCCAAACCTGGTTATTATGTCATCAAATATAAAACACATAGCTGTAGTTGCACTACAATCCTTGACTTCTCTAGCTTCGGCCCATCTGGTTAAGTATTTTTTCGCAGTAATAATGTACCTTGCTCCTGTGCACTTTCCTGGTGGGTTTATAGGTCCCACGAAGTCAATGGCCCACTTTTCAAATGCTTGTAGGGTCATCTGTAGTGCTAATGGCATTTCATCTCTTTGAGATGCTTTTCCAATTCTCTGGCATACATCACATGCTCTGGAATACTCTTTAGCATCTCCGTGTAATGTAGGCCACCAAAGGCCAGCTCGCAGAACCTTCTGTACAATTGCTTTCCCTACGTAATGTCCTCCTGCGATGCCTTCATGAGCTTCTACGAGGATCAATGGTCACTCTGTCTCCATAACACACCTCCTTAATATTTCATCCGGTCCCATTTTGTACAACTATCCAGCTATAAGTGAAAAGTCTGCAACAGACACCACTAGTTGTTTCTTTTGAGGAATTGTATACTCACTTGGAGCCACTCCTATTGATACGAACTGGACTATGTCTGCGAAGTGGTCATCAATATTTCTAATGGTGAGCAACTGTGCATACGGTAATGTATCCTCCAAACTGGTAGGTTCTTCGCCATGTTCCAACCTTGATAAGTGGTTTGGGACCTTGTTCATTCTTCCGGGCTTAACTATGATCTCAAAATCATATTCTTGAAACAACATAAGCCATCTGCATATTCTCCCCCCCAACACTGGCTTGTTGACTAGGTACTTCAATGCAGAGTGATCAGTAAACATTTTAAAGTGTCCTCCCAATAAGTAGTGGCGGAATTTTTGTAGTGCATACACCATGGCTAGTCCCTCTCTCTCTGTAGTGGTGTAATTAACTTCAGATGTGGATAGCTTCCTACTGGAAAATGCTAATGGATGATCAATTTCCCCTGCTCCAGGTTGTGCCAGTACTGCTCCTAATGCAATATAAGATGCATTGACATGCACATGGAATTCTTTGCTCCAATAAAGAAAAACTAGAATGGGCGCTGTAACCATCTTCTATTTTAGTGTGTCGAAGCTCTACTGACATTCATCTGTCCACTCATACTAGCAATCCTTCTTCAACAACTTCTCCATTGGTGCTGTAATTTGGGCATATCCTTTGATAAATTTCCTGTAATATCCAGTATGGCCCAGTGCAGTGCACAGTTGTTTGACTGAAGTAGGAGGTGGCAAATCAACTATAATTGCAATTTTAGATGGGTCAATCAACAATCCCTGCTTTCATACAATATGACCTAATAACACTCCAAATGGTGAGAAGAAGATGCGTTTCTTCAGATTCAAAGCAATTTGACATTGCCTGCATTTTTCCAACATTAGCCTTAGACATTCAATATGATTTTTCAACAAACTAAAAAAAGTCCAGTCATCAAAGTATGCTTCTAAAAATTTATGCAAAAATTCTTTGAACGCTTTGACCACCACCCTAGAAAAGATGGCTAGGGCATTCTTTAATCCAAATGGCATTACTGTATATTGGTAGGATCCCCACTCTGTGGAAAACATAGTGTAATGACGGTCCTCCTTGGCAATGCGGATTTGATGGTATCCCAAAAATCCGTCTGTAAAAGAATATACTTCCTGGCCTCCCACGTTATCCAACACTTCATCTGTGAATGGTGTGGGGAAAGGGTCATGCAGACATGCATCATTCAAATTTTTGAGGTCCACACAGGTCCTGATTTCTCTTGTCTTTTTGTCTTGTACCACCATATGGATGATCCACTCCGACTCTTCGACAGGTTCAATAATCCCTGCTTCCAGCATTCTGTCCAGCTCAATCTTCACTTTTTCCTTGTATTTCGGGTTCAGTCTGTAAGGTATTTGCTTGACTGGCTTCACATATGGTTTCAAAGGTATTCTCATCTCACCCATAGGCCCTTTGATTCCCTTCATATCAGTGAACATGGTCGAGAACAATTTATGATATTCGTGCAATAACTCTGTAATCTTGTCAATGGTAGCAATATCCTATTAATCTCCGACATTGGCAAGCTTCGGTGTCTCCTCTATCCCAATATTGACTTTCTTTATTTTGATCGACTGTCCTATCAATGGCAGATCAACTCCTGGTCCTTCCACATTTTTGTGGCCTTCTTTCTCAGCGATGTTTACCTTCCTCGGATCATCATCTTCATTGGCATTAATGTTGTAACATCCTTGCAATTTCTGGAATGGCACGGTCCATTCATCCTCTTCTTGCTCCAAAGGGAGGCCAAACGCCTCCTTAAATAATTTATGTCTCACAATTTGTAATGCTTGGTCTACTGAAGGAAATTCACTTTCAAACAAAAAGGTGGTTACAAAATTCTGGATCATACCTTCCCAATCTGAAGTGACGAGGCACAACTCTGCTTGAAGGTACCAGTTGATAGAGATCGTGTCCAGTGTGTTAATGAATTTGTGCACCCATTGTTCTCGAGGAATGTCATTCCATGCCTCTTCGCAGCTTTGCACATGGTATTTTGGGCAACTTCAACCTATGTACCTCACTTTGCAGCTTCCTACTTGTGTTGAGAACCATGCTGTCATCAAAGTTTGACATTGTGTCCAGTCTGCGATGTTTCCTTTGTGCGTCCCCCACCATCTTGCTGGTGTGGCTTTCATGGCCTCATCCATTGCCAACAACCTTTGTTGTGTTGGTACACTTGTCTCGAACTCTGATAAGAATTTTTCTAAAGGGTTCAACCCATCAAATATGGGTAATTTACTCACTGTTGTGCCAATCCAGCGAACCTCTCTAGTTAGTCTAGCACATCTTTTGGTAGAGACTTCATACATCTGGTACTACCAGTTCTCCAATGCTTCTTCTGAGTCTGATGAACATGTATTGTCGCTTCGCCAGATCAGATTCCCATCAGTTGTAGGATTGATATTATCCTGCTGTCCGACTGTTAGTTTGTATATGTTTTCCAGTTCGTACACATGGCATTCTTCTCTGATAGGCTCTGTGTATCGAGGACCCTCATCTGGATCTAAACGTGCAATAACCCTAAGGCCATATCTTTCAAATGTCATACGCCTCTTCTTTAGATCAATAATAGTAGAATTGTTGAAGGCCTAATCAATTCCTAATAATACAGGATAAGGGAAACTGTCATCAACAATTTCAATTACTTCAAAATCTGTAAAGGTTCTAACTCCATCGATGTCCTCAAGGACATGCTCCGATCGTCCAAACGGGCTGACAACTTGTTGATTATCCATTCTAAGCCTGATAGGGGAATAGATCAACTTCAGTTTTCCCATCAGTGCCCAGGTTTTCTTTGTAATGACATTGACCTCCAACCCTAAGTCAAGGACCACATAGTCTATATCATATTCTTCTATTTGAGCATTCAGGTGTAATTCTTTATTTTTCCTTCTCCTTTTCCCAATTTGGTGCACTACCCTTTTCAGTAAGGAGTGTATCTTTCCTAGCTCATACTGTTTGATTAAATCTTGTAATTCTTGTACAACGCTTTTATCTTGAATCAACTTGACACAAGTGCACAAAAATTCCATGAGTTTGCTTACCTCTTTTCCTTCTGTTGGCGACGCAGATTGATCAAACGCCCGAGGCATGCCATATTCTTTGATTTCCGGTTGTTTCTTTGATGAAGACCCTTGATCTCCTTTGAAATATTTTCTTGCCTCCTCAAATATTTGTCTTTCTTTCTTAGCATCAAATGTTGGGGTCTTCTCTGTATCTTTCCTGACCTCGTGGTCGTCTGCAGTCTTTCCTTGGGCTGCTATGTCTTCTCCTGTAGTAGCACCTCCTCGAGTGATAAAAATGACTCTAGGGTATGCTCCATGAGGTTCAACATATATCAGTTGCACTTGCATGTTTTTCTGAGGTCCTCATCTTTCCTGAAGCTTAGCTAGTAGCAAAGGGCAGTCCTCGATGACATGCTCCAAGCAATTTCAATAACTACAGGTTGTGCAAGAGTTTTGGTAGTCCCTCACTAAATGTCCTGGCTACACGCTGTTGTAACAGATTATTTGTCCTCGACCTTGACCCATGCCTCCTCCTCGTCCCCGTCTTCTATATCCACCACAAGGATTGAAACTTCCTCTTCCTAGAGAATTATACTATGCATTGTTTCCTTCTTGATGTACTTCACCTTGGATCTTGTATATGTCTCTTGATATTTCGTGTATCAGGTCAAAATCCCTACAATCTCTATCATCGTGCCCTACAGACTTACAAAATGTGCAGTACAAGTTTGTGGGTGTCTGAACATACTTCTGCATATAATAGCACTCACCAGGGCGATGTCAGTTTCTGCATACTTTGCACCAGGGCAGGTTAACTTGCTTCAAGGGGCTCAACGCTCTTGAGGCCAAATATTCATGAAACATGGGACAATGTTCTTTATCATGACCTCCAAATATGCATTTTACACACTAGATATATTCTCTTTTGTCCTTCCCCTTGTCCTTCTTCATGTCCTCAACCTACAGAGACAAACTAGTCAGCTGGCTCAAGATCTAGCTCATGCCTGAGCTAGATTCTCCCATAGGTGTTGATTCAAGCTTCATGGTGATCTCCAAAGATTCTTCCTATGATGCAATCTTATACTACATTAGGGGAACTCTGATGTGTGGTAAAAGAGTAGTGATGGACCATTATTTGTTCTGCTCATTTGGGATCTTAAAAGTCAATTGGCCTGTTAGGGTCTTGAATCTCTGATTGAACTCCCAAACTGGTTCGACTACCTTCTGTTTGATCTCCTTCAGCTCAATAATACACTGTGACTCCGAATTAGGTTTTCTAAACTCTGCAACCAATGCATTCTTGATCTCATTTAGTGGCTTAGGCTGCGCAAGTCCTTGGACAAGCTTCATGTACTAGCTCAACACGCGATCCCTCAACGTAGTGCTAAATTGGTTTCTTTTAAAAGCTTCATCGGTAACATTTTTAATGTTCCATACGACCTTACACAGGAACCAGTGTTGATCAGGATCTTTAGATCCATCTCCTTTAAATATAGGGAGCCTCATCTCGTCTGCCATAGAGCTGCCTAGGTTTCCTATCTGAGTAGATGCTGAACTACTAGTAATAGTAGTCCGCGGACTCTGGTAATTCAGAATATTCTGATTACTTAGCATTTCTGAAATAACATAAGGATTGATATTACTTACTTCAGTGGTCTGCACAGTTCCTGATGTTTCTGGCTCATTCTGGCAAAGTTCTTCAGCTTCCTCTTCCTTTGCTCTGGTGGGTTCTGAATGTTCTTCATCTGTCAGATCTACCTCTTCTCCACTGTAGAAACCCTCATCTCCATAGTTTTCCTTGAACATGTTCTCAAGGTGAACCCCTTGAAATACTTTCCCACTGCGCATATGTCCAACTTCTGTGTCGTTGTCGCTGTCCGAATTCTTGAACATTAGTCTTTTCGGATCCAACCAATCTACTGTATCTTCAAGACATTCTTTTCATGCAACAACATCTTGATTCTTAGCTTCAGAAATTGTAAAAAATTTCCTCTGGGTCCTTTGAAGAAGTATATCTCAGCCTGGCTATATCATTCTATTCTGTCGACAACATTGTATCAAGGGCTGTAGATCATTGGTTTGATAATACCATTAGAGGGTATATCACCGAATCTTAACCTTCTTAATCAACTCCGACATCCAGACCACAGGAGGTCTAGATCTAATCTCGAACTGGGTATCGACTAACCTAGCTAACCACTCGTATAACTCTTGATGGATTCCTCCAACGAATATCTTGTGAATATCGATGAACACGTGTCTCTGCAACCAACCTTTAGTACTTAGCTTAGGGTTCTTGTTTTTGGCTTCAACGAAGTCCCTCTCTTGATCCTCTATCCACTTCTGAATATCTGTTTTCGATGGGAACCACCTTGAGATTCACTTACATAGATTCTTGTCCCGACAACAGAACCATTTTTTGGCACAGGGGCAGACCTGAGGTTCACTCCAGGAGCACACCAACAAGCCCTAGCTACTGGCCCTTTCGGCAGCACCTGCGAAGCAGATGCAGTCTCACCCGAAGCATCTAAAAGGGGTGTTGTAGAATAGGAATGTCTACAACTAGGGGAATATCAAGTGGATCTATCACAACAAAAATACAACATTCATATATCACTTATCAACTAGGTCTATTCTGCGTAGCTATAGATCTGATCTAACATAAGACTGCAAATAAAAATATAACAATGACAGAGATCCAAGCATCAATCACACATATGACACAAAATATACGTGGTTCACCCTCTCTCTAGGGCTACGTCCACATAACTCTGCTTATGATTTATTAAGGTAAAGCATACAGTTCTTAGTTGTGCTCTCAGTTAGCAGATCTTCTTTCTTCTCTCTCTTTCTCTCCCCTTCCTATGCACCCAACTGCAGGACTTGACCTTTGCACACAGCTGAAGATCTCACAATACAATCCTCTCCCTCCACAACAGAGCTACAAAAAAAATATCATACCAATACTCAATGACCAACCCAACCCAGGTCCTCTTGACCTTTATTTATATATTACAATCCCTCACCGACAACCTTAGGTCGAAACCTAGGTGCCAAAACCCTAGATACCAAAACCCTAGGTTTCTAAAACCCTAGGTCAACTTGACTCGCTTTTTTCGAGCTTCACCAGCCTATCTTTCCTTCTTCATCACGGGGTGCTCCAAAGCATCCAATTATGGCTTTCTCTTCTTACTGAGTTGTCCATGATCCTTCTTCCTTACTGATCTGTCATCCCTGATCTCCTCATCCAACGACTTGCTTTTCCACACTTCGCTCCATCTTTCCTGCTCTTTTGCTCACTTCGACTTAGTGACAGTTACTGTGTCTCTCGCGTAGCTCGCTCTTTACGTTTCCTTCCTTGTTCTTTGCTTCCTTCCATAACCAAGGTCCAACAACGGGTACAATTACTGCTGGTAATGGGAACAATAAAGGGTAGCTTCAAGAGTGAATGCAGGATGGAGGGTGCCAATCATGCAAAGGTCGACTGATGGAGAATATGGTTGAGTGCGTGGATATTTGAGAGAGTGTGCTCTTGAATGGGGAAAAGATGTGAAAAAATACTAATTTCCCCACATATATTTGCATGCACCCTGATTGACACATTCTCCTCCAAGAATTCGTTCCTCTCCACTTGTAGATCATTCCACTTCCCATAATAACATAGGATAATATGAGATTTATCCTTGCCTCAGTATTTTGGAACAATAATATAATATTCCCTTAAAGTTAATCCCTCTAACTTATCCCCCTTTCTAGGCTCTTAGCCAGTCCCTTTCCATTCCTAGTGAAGTTTAGTCGCCCATACTCTTTTATCGTGGTCGGTCTACATGAAAAGATGTATTATATTAATGATATGAGTGTTTACATATAAAAAAATAGGCTCACTGGCCTTTAACATCTAGGCTCTCATGCCCAATCATCACATATGCCTCCTGGTTTATAATCACTTGGATCCTATAAAACATATTGTTACATTTTAAACTGGGGCTCAGTCTTGGGGTATTACATTCACCTCCCCTTATTTATGCACTATCCTGAGTGCATATTATTTACATATTACCATCAAAACTTTCAACAATCTTAAAAAATATGCGGGTATTCTGCTCGCAAAACATCTTCGTGCTCCCCAGTTGCATCCTCAGGACTGTACCAGGTCCATTGGACCTTTACTAGTTCTATGGATTGATTCCATATCTTCTTGATCTTCCGTTCTAGTATGCACACCATATGCACCTAAAAAGCATCTTCTCGCTCCACCTGAATCACATTCCAATCAATAACATGATTAGCATCAGGTATATACTTTTTGAGAAATGATACGTGGAATACATTATGAATAGACATTGATGCAGGTAATGCAAGCATATAAGTTATAGGCCCAACCCTCTCTAGGATTTCAAATGACCCACAATAATGAAATGCCAACTTTGAACAATTTCCCAACTTTAGGGAACTTATGTTGGCCTTCACTTTCCAGAATACATGATCACTCACTTTAAATTCCCTGTGAATTCTTCTCTTATCATCATAACTTTTCTTCCTATCTTGAGAAGCCTTTAAATTCTGCTTTATTTTTGACATGTGCTCTTCCATTTCTCTAATTAAATCGGGTCCAACCACTGCTCTATCTGTTGGGTTGTCTCATTTTATAGGTGTGTTGTACCTTCTGCCATAAAGTGCTTCAAATGGGCTCATCTTTAGGGATGCTTGATATCCATTGTTATAAGAAAACTCTACCAAGTGTAGATAGTCTTCCAATTTTGATGGTTTATCCATCACATACATCCTCAATATATCCTCAATCACTTGATTCACCCTCTCTGTTTTCCCATCATATTCTAGATGATAAGCTGTGCTAAAATTCAAATTTGTCACAAATCCATTGAATAATACTTTCCAGAAATTTGATGTGAATTTTGGATCTCTGTCAGACACAATTGTCTTGGGTATGCCATGCAATTGAGAAATTTCCCTCATATAAATATCAACAACATTAGTTTCTTTGTGAGTGAATTTTAATGGAATGAAATGGGAAGCTTTGGTAAGATTGTCCACCACTACCATGATAAAATCATGATGCTTTCTTGTTCTGGGTAGTTTGGTGATAAAATCCATTGCCACCACTTCCCATTTCCACTCATGAATGGGTAATGGCTTCAACAACCCATTTGGGTGTCTATTCTCATCCTTGACCTTTTGACACTCCAAACATTTGGCAATGTACTCAACAACTTCTTTCATCATGCATGGCCAATAATATTGGCTCTTGACAACTACAATTGTTTTCTGATACCTTGGGTGTCCAACATAATATACGTTATGCATTTATCTCAATATCAGTTTTTTCAATTCTTGGGAACTGGGTACATAAATTCTGCTTCTGTACCTGAGAATTTCATCAATTCCCATCTTGTAGTCCTCAAATTTCTACTGCCAAATACCTTGCTGCAATTTTGCCACTAATTCCTTGTATTGCAAATTTGATTTTGCAGCCTCCAAGATTTTGTCTTTCAAATCAGATTGGTATATGCTAATGGTTGTAGCATGCAACTCATGCACTCTTCTGTTGAGTTCATCAACCACCTTGTTCTCTTTCCCTTTGATATGCTATATATCAAAGTCATATTCACTGAGAAATTCCAACCATCTGGTTTTCCTGGCATTTAGAGTTGGTTGATCAAATAAATATTTCAGACCATTATGGTCTATCCTCAGCTTGAAATTTTTCCCCATGAGGTAGTGTCTCCACTTCTTCAAGGCATGCACTATGGCTGCTAACTCCAAATCATGAGTGGCATAATGTCTTTCATGCTCCTTCAAATTCCTTGATTCATAACATACAACATAACCATTTTGACCGAGGACTCCACCAAGTCCTTCTTTGCATGCATCTGTGCATACCATGAAATCTTCATTTGGATCAACAATCCTTAGAATTGAAACAATGGTTAGTAATTGCTTAAAGTGTTGGAAACTCTTTTCACAATCTACTGTGCATTGAAACTTCACTCCTTTCATTTGCAAGGAAGTGATCGGGTGGGAAATCTTTGAGAATCCTTTAATAAATCTTCTATAGTAGCCTACAAGGCCCATGAAGGATCTGACTTCTGTCACATTCTTAGGTGTTGACCATCCTCTAATGGCCTCAATATTTTCAAGATCCATTGCTATCCATTCCTCAGATATGATATGCCCCAAATAATGAATTTGGTTCTGATAAAGCGAGCACTTCCTCATTTTGGCATACAACTGATGCTCCCTTAATACTTGTAATACCATCTTCAAGTGTTTCTCATGCTCTTCTTCCGACTTAGAATATATAAGAATGTCATCCAAAAAGACAATGACAAACTTATCCAGGTTTTCACTGAAAATACCATTCATTAAACACATGAAGACAACTGGTGCATTTGATAACCCAAATGACACCACTGTGAACTCTAGTTAATGGCCATACCTTGTTCAGAAAATAGTCTTGTTGATGTCTTATTCTTTAATTCTTACTTGATGATATCCCGACCTGAGATCAATATTGGAGATTATTTTTGCATTCTTCAACTGATCAAAGAGGTCATTGACCCTTGGAAAAGGATACTTATTCTTCACAGTTACCTTGTTCAACTATCCGAAGTCCATGCAAAGTCTCAAAGTTCCATACTTCTTCTTCACAAATAAAACAGGAGCACCCCAAGGTGACACACTTGGGCATATGTACCCCTTATTCAAGAGCTCTTCAATATGCATTTGTAACTCCTTCAGTTCTTGTGTACTCATCCTGTAAGGATTCTTGGATACTGGCACTACTCCAGTCATCATATTTATGGAGAAATCAATGTCTCTTTTAGGGGGTAATCCTGGTATTTCTTTAAATAAATCCTCAAAATCCTTTAGGACTGCATAATCTTCATTATTTGACACCTTATCCTTAGGTGTTTCTTCCGTATGAGCTACAAATATTTGACACCCTTTCTGTAACATTTCTTTAGCTGCATTGTTGAGATTTCTCTGACACTTACTGCCTTGGGAATTCCCTGGACTGTCCTTAGGTTCCCTTCCTCATCTAGGAAAGTAAATGCCTTGTTATGACAGTATAAGATATCATGGTGTTGGTCCAACTAATCCATACTAATTAAACAGTCATAGGAACATAAAGGTAATATGTTCAAATCTGCCTTGGTGCTCAATCCATTCATGCCCACAGGACATGACCTAAGGATCTCATTAAATTTTCTTTTGGCCCCGACAGCCAGTTGCACCAACCAAGATTTTCCATGCTTTCTTCTTGGCAAAAGAAATCTTTCCACCATCTTAGGATATATATAACTATGAATAACTCCTGAATCAATTAAAATTGCAATGGTTTGGTTGTTGATCATACCTTCCACTTCAATCATGTGTGATTGAAACTCTACTTGCTTGTTGTCTAGGGCTGCATAGATCCTTGGTACATTTCTTCCCATGTCCTCCATTGTTTTTGCTTGTTGTACATTGTGAACAACTCTCACCTTTTCACTTCTGTGAGGACAATCTCTATACATATGATTTCTATGACAACCCTAGCATTGAATCGATGGTTGCTTGGCCCTTGCCCACCTATCTCAGATGTTCTGGGCTCTCTAGAAGCTGGCTGTCCCTGAAGACTATTTCTAAAGAATGATGGCTTATTCCCCTTCTTCCTCTGTTCCATCTTGAAATTCTTCTTGTCTTCCCAAGATTTTTGGAAGGTTGGCTTTCCTTTATGTTGATCATATAGGCATTTAGCTTTCCTTATGGTCTCTTCCAATGTTTTGGGATCATCATATTGAATCTTATCACCGATGAAAGATGGCAACCCACTCAAGAATCTTAATTGTCTCATCCTTGATGAAGGAGACATACTTCAACAGTTCCAAAAACCTTCTTTCATATTTATCGATGGTCATACTTCCAAGATTGAGTTCAAAGAACTCTTTCATTTTTCTGTTGTAATATCTCTTAGTCAAGTATTTCTTTTCAAAATAATTCTTGAATTCCTTCAAAGTAACAGTTTTCTCTTTAAGGTGTTGCACCTGCACAAGTTGGTCCCACGACATGGATGCCTTTCGTTTGAGTTGATAGATAGAAATTCTTCCTTCTCCATGTGAGTAATAATTATGTAATTGAAAATACTTTCTCATTCCCAACAACCATGTCTCTGCATCTTCATCGTTCTTGTGCTCACAATCAAATGTAGGAGGTTTGATTTTGTTCATTTCTCCTTGCACTTCATCCACCCTAGACCTCTTCTTATGCTTCCTAATAGGGGATGAACTAGAACTACTGTGTACTCTCTTATTTGAATGTCTTGGGGAGTGATGGCAATGTCTTATAACACTTCTTGATCTACCTTTCTCCTCATGAGACCTATGACTTCCTCATTTTCTTGAGTCATTCTCCTTATCCAACTTATTTTCAATTCTGTCCAGGATTTGCATTAACTTCATGTTGAAGTCCTCCTACTGCTCCTTGCATTTCATAAGCCTTTCATTATATACTTTATGACTTTGGATATCTTTGTACAAATTTTTAATTGTCTCTACCATATTCATGTTTTCATTCTTTCTTTCTCCATGTCCATTTGAGTTTGTTCCTTCAATACCCATATGGACATCCATCCCTATGATCTCATATTCATGGTGTTAAGCCCCCTGTGCATATTCCATTCCTCTGCACTCTATTCTAATCTTGATCTAATCTAGTTTTTGTTAACTATGCAAAATGTGTAGCCAATAGAACTTTGTCAGGCTAACTGTTTCAATAATTTCATGAAAATATGAACCATTATGGTTCAATAATATATCAGATTTTTTTCTTCTGATTTTCTGAGAAATTGTCTATTCAACTCAATGTTCCGGGTGGAAAATTATATTCTATTTTCTAATATATTTCCAATGAATACTCCCTTGCTTGATTCTGAGTCTTGAGTAGAAAGTTATGGATATCTGAAAAATGTGTCCTTAAAAAATAATTTTTGAGCACTAACCCTTTTCTTCAGCCCCCAATCTCATGTGACCATGACCTATGACCAAGCGCTTAACTGAAAGGATCTTATCCAAAGTTTCAGGACTTCAGGGCTCCAAAACTTTTGGCTTCAGAGGCTCTTACTACCTCATGCCTTATTTCTCCCGAACGCTGAACTGTCGAACTCTTGTACGATACATCTTCGGAGCTTAAAGGCTCCACTGCTTCGAAGATTTGGAGCTCCACTACTTCAGATCTTTGGGGATTTGCTGCTTCATAGATTGAGAATTTCTTTCTATATCACACCTTATTTCTGCCGAACATTGAATTTCCAAACTGTTGGGGTCTTCTTAGCACTGCGCACTAGGGGTGTTTCATGTCAAAATATGGAGATGACACATGGCCCAATCGACGAGTGACACATGTTGAGTTATAAATGGAACATAAGGTGTGTAAGAGGCATGTATCAAGTTGACACGTGGCATGCATAATTTATTCCACGTCACCCTAGGCGACTTCATCATGCCATGTCACGCCGATGCTCTGGAACTTCAGTACTCCGGGCTTTGGAGGATCTTACAGCACAACACTTCAAATCATCCAAATGTCGAACTGAAAATCCCCAGAAGGTTTTGGGAATCAATAGCCTATGCTATGGGTTGAGATCAACAGTCGATAGGAGCTCCGAGACTCTGAGCTTCGAAGATTTCTTCCACAATACCCTTCAAAACTCCCAAACATTGGATTTACGAATAGGTCCACATCACTCTAGGTGACATCATCATGCCACGTCACTTCGGTGCTTCGAGACTTCAGGCTTCGTAAAATTTCATACCAACATACTTTATAACTTCCGAATGTCGAAATTATGAACATGTGTTCCCCAGAGCTTTGGGACTCCAGTGCACTGGGACTTCGAAAGACTTCACACTATAACGATTTAAAAACACACGAACGTCGAACTTCCGAACATACGCTATTTGGATCTTCAGAGCTCTGAAGCTTTAGGATTCATAGGTTTCTTCTTCAACTTACATCAAAAATTCTGAATGTCGGACTTCCGAACTCCCGAATAGGTATTCTCTAGAACTTCAGAACTTCGGGCTTTGGAAGACTTCTCCACACTACACCACAAATCTCCCAAACATTGAATTCTCGAATACTTGCTAATATTTTGACACGTTCCCTCAATATGAACGGTCCAGATTGGTTCCAGACTTCAGGGAAAACTCCACTCTATGCAACCACAACTAGATTTCTCCGAACACCGAAATTCCGAACCACTTGGGGGATCCAACGACCCACCTTCTCCCAAATGATCTATGATGTAGATTCACTCCGGGAATTTAGAACTTCAAGGATTTTTCCTCCTTTTGTCAAAGTCTTAAAATTTTTTGAAGCAATGAGGTCTGTAGGACTTGAAGGGGTTAACCTCCATGCTCCTCTTCCCAAATTTGACGGCTGTGAAATATTCGAACCTTTCTCAGATAGATCCTACAACCATTACAGTTTCCTGAACTGCTACACCTCCTGAGCTTTCAAACACAACTAAGGTGTGCTCTTGGTGCCCTCTTGGCACTCATGGACACTCTGAAACTCTAATTTTGTCCATTTCGACAACAATTCATTCTGAAACTTTTGCTTCAATTTCCACTTACACAACCCATCCAAGTTCAGTGTTGAAAATCAAAGCTCTGATACCAGATTGTAACACACCTAGCCTTATACTTGTTGATCTATGCCACACATTAACTCTTGTATTGGTCTATGCCACACTTAAACTCTTGAGGAACTTAATAAACTATAACATACCCGACCTTCCAGTTCGGCCATGCCAACTCCATAAAACAATAATACCATATATATATTATATATATATATATATATATATATATATATATATATATATATATATATATATATATATATAACTTTTAAACAAACAAATGCATTCAACAATATATTATCATGTTATATTGATTCATGCAGAAATAACAATAAACATATACATGCATGATACACAGGAAATACCCATACATACAAAGAAATGTATAAATACTCAGCATGCAAATGGACACATAATTGATACTTAACTCTTTTAGAAGACCACAAACTACGTGCAGACCTTCAATGATTCTCCCAGTCTTAGACCATGCTGCTCATAACTCTTAGCAGTGGGTCACCCCCAAGTTGGGACTAAACTCTACCCTGGTAAAGGAATTCCTAGGCTAGGATGAGACAAATCAGATAACATGAAGGATCTCATTCTAGGAGCTTACTCAAACTAACAACATACAACCTCTCATTCCCCACATGTCTGTCCCACCCCAGGAAGTGTGCCCCTTCTCTGGTCAACAGTCCTTCAGTTGCCCCACTTCCCTTCCAGGGCTTTAGCAATAGGATGAACATGAATTCTTAGAGAACTATAGCTACAGTTGGGCTCCCTCAGGAAATTCACTTCCCCAACAAACTCTCTCACCTGGAGAGAGTTTATCATGGGCCCGAAAACTCGCCTATTCAAACCCACGGGCCTGACAACCTGTTTCTTTAGTCCAGAGCTTAAGTCAACAAGTTATAGGAAATGATGAAAACAACAACAACATTGGGCTAAGGCATCAACAAAATTCAGGTATGGAACAGGTGATGGAGACAATAACAACCTTTGGGTTTGGTTTAGGCACTTCCCATAACAATAAGGTACATGTGCGCTACTCCTCCCAAGATGGGTACGATTATTGCTGGTATCAGGAAAAATATGAGATAGATTCAAGAGTGCATGCATGATGGAGGGTGCCGATCATGCAGATGTCGATTGATGGAGAATATGGTTGAGTGCGTGATTCCCTGAGAGACTGCGCTCGTGAATGGGGAAAATATGGGAAACAAGACTAATTTCCCCACATGTATTTGCATGCGCCCTGAGTGACACATGGCCCTCCAAGAATTTGTTCCTCTCCACTTGTATATCATTCCACTTCCCATAAGAACTTAGGATAATATGAGATTTATCCTTGCCTTAGTCTTTTGGAATAATAATATAATATTCCCTTAGAGTTAAGCCCTCTAGCTTAACTCCTTTTCTAGGCTCTTAGCCCCTCCCTTTCCCTTCCTAGTGGAGTTTAGTCCCCCATACTCTTTTATTTTGGTCGGTCTACATGAAACGATGTATTATATTAATGATATGAGTGTTTACATATACAAAAATAGGCTCACTGACCTTTAACATCTAGGCTCTCCGACCCAATCATCACATAAGCCTCTTGGATTATAATCACTTAGATCACCAGCCTATAAAACATATTTTTACATTTTCAACTAGGGCTTGGTCTTGAGGTATTACATCATGGGTTGAGATGGCCAAACAAGAGGTTCAAAGGTAGGAGGATTATAGGAGCAGGGTGTCTTCCAAGATAGGATCATGTTAGACAACATGATTTTCTTAAGTGACCGAGGATGCAACTAGTTAGGAGGACTAGAGAGTAGGATTTTCTTCAGTGACAGAGAGAGCAACCAATCAAATGGATTGAAGAGAAGATATGGTAGAGGATCTAGTATGGGATACAAATCTACTTCCAGGTGATGATGGAGGATGTAATTCTTCCCTCACTAAGAGGGAGTGTTGGCGATTTGGTAGCATCGGGAGGCATTCCTACTTATGGAGTCTGGTGAGAATACCTTCCTCGCTAAGAGGGACTGTTGTTTTTTGTAGCTTCAGGCATGTATTCTCACATGAACCTAGGTGTTGGGCATGTGGGAATCATCATGGGCACCACATCACACTTTCAGTTTGGTGAAAACCCCTTTGGATTTGAGTGGGGGGTTCATGGGCTTGGTGATGGGATTTGTGGGCTTATGTTGGGGCTTCACACCCACAAGGAAATCCTAATTTTATGTTGACTTGTGGAGGGGCTTCTATGGTGACCCCTAAGGATTGTATATAAAGGAGAGAGGTCACTATGACATTGTATATAATGTAGAGTGCGTGAAGACATGATGGAGCTAACATAAGTGAGTCTACACTTGTTCTAGGAGGATTGTTGATCTCAACAAAGGGAAATTTTGCAAGGTAGTGAATATGGCCTTGAAGAGAGAAGAGAAGAAGGTCACACATGTGGAGCGAATTTTTCGTACAATATGTAGTTTGCAGGAGGATGAAGTGCGCATATACGTGGATTGTAGAAGGACAAGTCATGTATAGGGTATATGCAGTTTGCAACAGATAAAAAAACATATATATATATATATATATGATTTTCTAGTAAGGTGGATTGCGTATTTGATTTTTTGGGTAGGTACAGATCCATACAGGCTAACATGTGACGTAAATAGGCTTGTAAAGTGGTCTACAACAAATTCATGTGTAGAGGAGATTCCCAGGGATATTGTTGAGGTTTGGTTTTCTAAATTGTATGGTTATTGGAGAACAAGGTTGTTCTCAGTTTTGGTGAGTTTGGAGGACAAGGTTGTCCTCATATTTTAGTTATATTGTATTGGCTATGAGGGCATGTTTTGACCTCAAGATTTATGATGTTAACAATATTACATAAATAAAATTTGTGTCTCATGTGTATTGATGATTCATCTTTGATCTTTGTGTTTCCACTGCATATGTTTTCAGTCAAAAATTTCAGTGTAAAGTTGTTTAGGTATAACAACTAGGGTTTTATTGTTAGATCACTAGGAAGCAATTTTCAGATCTGAAATTAGTCACATAGAGTTGCATGTGAAAATTGACAATTGGGACATGCTAGTTGTCGCCATTATTTAACATGTCAAACTGAGAATTTGAATAAGTGTGGACAATCTGAGTCCTTATGAACCTTGCATATTTGAGAGGAAAGTTTGCAAGATATGGATAAAATATTCATTGCACAATAGCCTAAATTCTTTGGTGTAGGGAAGGTTCCTGTGAGGAAGAAAGGGATGTGTGTTCCGAGGGAAAACCCAAATTCTGAAGAGAAAATCTTGCAAGATATGCAAGATATTCCTTTTTAAGAAGTTAGCAGGTCTTCAACAGTCTCAGAGTAGGCTTAGAACTTCTAGAGATTTGATAAGGTCTTGTAGAACCCTAAAATTGGCTAAGTCCCAACTTCATACCATTATCCAGTAAAAGAACTTCGTGTTGAGTTGGGACGATTCACAACCATTGATTCTGTGTCCTGAGTAGATGCAAACCGTTGGTCAGATGTTATCATAGTCAGAGTGATCATGGATAAGGTGGTGTTATGACTCTAATGGGGAATGATCCAAGTTGACGAGAAACATCAATTTATCGAAGGGTGGTGACGATGGATTCTAGATCGTTGAATCTAGTAAGAAGAATGTTGGAAGAGGGATCATCAAGAGTCCAACAGGATGACTAAATCAAGAGTTTGATGGTAGAAATACGAGAACCAAAGATCCATTTAGAGGTGTTCTACAAAATCTAGGCCGTTGGATTTAATACAACTTGACTCTAGAGGAATTTTCTTCGGACCCTAGTTTCCATGCGACTATGTTATTCGAGTAATCCTAGGTCGTTCAATGAGATTAAAAAAAATATCATTCGATCTGTAAGAGCACATGTAGTTAGAATGAGATATCCGAAGTGGCCCATGGAACCATTAATGGAATACTTCGATGGGGAAGGACCTCGAGGAAAAAAATTGGACCGTTGATCCAAGTGGATATCAATGGCCACCCACATCTTCCAATTGGCTCACATACAGTTTTCAGCATGGTAGTTTTGTTCTAGAATTTTGGGTCCTAAACGTCTGGGGTTGTTTTGAGGCCCTAAACAACATTTTTTGGTCCCGACACAGTCACATTGATAATAGAGATAGAGTGTGATGGCATAATGTGTAGTCCTCAAATAGACCTTTCCAACGGGATATCATGCGCCTAAAACATAGATCGTATGCAAAAGTTATGACCCCAATAATTTGATGTACCAACTAACCCCATCGGGGCCCACATGACTTTTGGCACTTCACCTCCTAGGGTTAGGTTTTTGGATTTCTAGGGTTTTATGATTACTTCTAGATGCTAAAAAGGCTCGGAGGCCTCATTTTAATGTGCTTAGGCGAATGCATGTAGGCGCCACATCTCTTCTTAGATATTAGCTACCACCATTCGAGCAAGATTGTTTCATTCTTCATTTTACAGTTTCAATAGATTTCTTTATTGAATAGANCCGATCATAAATCCCAATCAGTGGTATCATAGCGGTCTTCTCTTCATTTGTCTATATGTGCATGTCCCTAATGAGGTTAGGGTATAAGCAGTTGGGACTCAAACCGGTTGACCCTTTTCAAGATCGGCCTTGCCGAACCCGACGAATACCCATGGGGGAAGAAAAGAGAGACAATGGGGTAGGAGATCCTTTTAAATTGTTGCTTGATGAATCCCTCTCGCGATAAAGGAATGAGATGATGGATAATTTTGCACAAATCCTTTGATGACTGCCAACAGGCGATGTATCTTCATCGAGCGGAGGCCCTGCCCCATTCAAGGTACATATCATCTTTTATATTACTATATTTGAAGGTCAAATAGATGCGGATGTTTTAGACAAATGGTTAAACTTTCTCGAAGGGTGTTTTTCTGTCCACAACTTTTCCGATAGAGAAAATATTAAATTTGCGCTCCTTAAGGTTGTCCCCAATGTCAAATATTGGTGGGATACTTTTTGTGAGCAAAAGGATGTTGGACACACCTACCACACTTAGAGGGGGGGTGAATGAGTGTGGGGCTCTTTTTCCCAAAACTTCCCTCTTGCACAAAAACTCATCAATTAGCATTCAACATTTATTCATTACACATTGTTGTCATTTATAACCAGTTATATGTGAGCACATATCAGCAACATATATCAACAATATATCATCAACAAGTCATCACCACAATGAACACAAAGAACACAAGATGTATGTACAAAT